>PVJD01003278.1:0-168290 GCA_004026545.1 Mormoops blainvillei | reverse complement strand
TCACTCCTGTCTTTCCTTTTATCTGCTTGTCTGTTCACTCACCCATTGATCGATAGATCCATCCATCCATCCATCCATCCATCCATCCATCCATCCATCCACCCACCCACCAACTCACAAATTCAGTGTAATCATGCTACACATAGGTCTGTATAATTTGCTTCCTCTTCTTAGTAATGTTCCTGAATGTCTTCCTGTGTCACTATTGAGGGTTATCTTTTTGTTGTCTCTAGAATGGAATACCTGGACAATACAATGTAATTTAGTATCAACTAATTTTTAAATGAGTTTATAGATATATCAGTAATATAAAACCTTTATTGTTAATATTTTGGTATTTGTCTTTATCCTTTTAAAGGAAAAACTAAACCTATTTTAGTCTCTAGCTAATATCTTCTAATTTTTCATAATGAATATTTTTCACATTTCCTAACTATACAATTCCTGGACATTCAGTAACAAGAAGGAGTAACTCCCATGTGAATTGGGGTTTGAGTATGCTAGAGACTCTTAGTTCAAAGTCTTATTGTGTGACAACGTTATTTAAATCTCGTCCTGATATGTTAACTTTATGGTTTGTGTCTATTCTCTTGGAAGAGCCTGTCCTCCCAGATTCTGGAGAGTCAGCATCTCATGATCTACAGTGAGGGAGATCCCACAGCCTGTACCCAGGGTTTTTTACTTTATCAAAATAAAGTTGTTTTTTTTTTAAATCCTCATCTGAGGAGAGAGCTATTGGGTTGGCCAAAAAGTCTGTTTAGTTTTTTCCATAAAATAAAAGATGCATTTTTCACTTTCACCAATAACTTTATTGACTTGGATATTTTGAGTATCTGGCTATCTCCCACATGGTATAACATTGATTGTTCTCAATTAATGTGTCAATTTGATCACTATCAACTTCAACTGGTCTACCTGACTGTGGAACATGGTCCAGTGAGAAATCTCCAGCACAAACCTTCACAAACCACTTTTGACATATTCGATCAGTCACAGCACCTTCTCCATACACTGCACAGATCTTTTTTCTTGCATTTCAGTTGTGTTTTTACCTTTCTTGAAAAAATAAAGCATAATATGCCAAAAATGTTGCATTTTCTTCCACCTTCAATATGAAAATGGCTACACCAAAATTCACCAAATTTGATTTTTAAAAAAAATGCATGTTGATATAACAGATATGACAATATAATCTAACAAAATTGTTTCAAATGAAGTTAAATACAACTAAGTGCTATCTTACAGAAAAAACCAAGTGGACCTTTGGCTGACCTGATATATATATATATTTTAGAGAAAGAGGAAGGGAGAGAGAAACACTGGTGTGAGAGAGAAACCTCTGTTGATTGCCTCTGTACTCCAATCAGGTGATTGCACTCCAACCAGGGATCAAACCGGCAACGTAGGTGTGTGCCCTGATAGGAGATAGAACCCCCAACCTTTTGATGTACAGGATGACAATCCAATTGACTGAGCCACCTGGCCAGGGTTCAAAATATGTTTTTAATTGATTATTGTGACATATTTAAAAATATGTATATTCCCTCTTGTTAAAATACATGTTTTTTGAAGAATATTTGGAAAATAAAGAAAAATATGAAGAAAATACAGAGATAAGTTCATTGCTTATGTAATTATACTGCACATCCAGTTTCTTTTTAAATAAAAATAATGTTATAATAAAAATTAATATAGTATAATAATGACAAATAAGTTCTTTTCCACCCCTCACTTTTGGGTTTTTTTGACAGCGGGTAGCGTCTGTCAAAATGTTTATGTGTGCTTCTGTATATTTACCTATTTAATTACAAATTCTTCAAAGACAACTTTAATGGTTTCATATTATTCATTTGTGCAGATGATGGCAACTTTCTTCTACTAGTTTCTTATTGGTAGTAATTTACTTTGCTTCTAAGGTTTATGGCAGTACATCCTTAAAATATATAAGGGCCAGGTCCTGAGGTCTTTGCAAATTCCAATTCTGCAAGGACCTCCAACTTGAGAACCAAAGCACGAAAAGATCTGGCTTTCCATTTTTGTAATCTCATTACGATGGTTTTAGCTCGAAAAGAAGAAAAAACTTATGAATATGTTGTCTTTATGATTTTTGGTCATTGAACACAATCCAGAATTGGCAACCAACCTGTCTTTTCTTTTGTGTTCAAAAGAAAATAGTTCACTGCCCTTTTTATTCAAATTCCAAAAATTATTCACTATAAATTTACTAAGGAGCCAGATTACCCTCCGTAGCTTGCAATTCGGTATTTGAAATTGTGGCTAAAATGGAAAATTACAGCAATTGCTCCAAAAGTTTCAGGTTACTATTTTTATCCCTGTACATGGTCCTCAGACAGTTCAGCCAATGTTGAGTCTTGTCTCCATCTTTATTTGAACTCATAAAATGTGACATTATAAATTCAGAAATTAAACAGCATTGCTAATACAGAACTACTTCTGGAGGCAGTACATGAATGCTAATTATCATCCTTAAAATGATCCCCCAGACACCACACATTTTCTGAAATAGCTCTGTTATAATAAACACATCTGCAAATCATCCTTTTATGGATGTGTGCACACATTTCCGATGGTGTGATGAGATGCAGCACTGAGAACAGTCATTTCCACTCTTCCTCGAACCTTCCTGGCCACCAGAGAGAACGCAGGTAGTTCTGGTGAATGGAGAGTGTCTGCAGTTTTGTTATTTTAGCATGGATAAGAGGTGGACTCATGACTTAGTCACTTTATTTCATTAAGGCATACAAGGTCCTTATCTGAACAAAGGTTTGACTTATGCACTGGGCTGTCTTTGGCACAGGTGGAGTTGGGATCTCCCACATGATTCCATTTGAAGCTGAGGAGGCCCCCGAGCTTTGTTTTACCTCTCTCCTCAGACTCGTGAAATCCTTCAGTTAGGGCCGCATTCCTTGGATGAGGGAACTATCCACACAGGTGCCTTCTTTTAGAATGGATATACTGTTCAGGATGAGATTTAAAGTACAGATCTGTATCTTGGAATACAAATACCTAGGTAAGAGAGCATTGTATGGGGTACTACATTAACCTATCGGAGAGTGAAATATTAATATAAATAAATGTATAAAACTTAAAACAAAGGTATAACTGACTGACAGTGACTCAGCCTAGATTCTATTGCCTTGAAAGTGCTGAGGTAGAATGAGGCTTCAATGGCAAGAGCTTTGTCCTCTACCAATTTCTGCCTTGCGTTTGGCAGGAGGAAGCTGTGACACTCAGGCCAACTTTTGGCTGTGCAAGGCCCAGATCCTTTGGCAATGCAATAATAGTCTTATTTTAAAATAAAAATTGGGCTGAAAAGTATGCAAGAGAATTTTAATGCTGTTTCTGGATATAAGAGGGCATAATTTAGATGTGGAAATAATGGAACTTCTAGTATAGTTTTATGATTTTGGGGGACAACCAGATATTTGAAGTGAAGACCATCCTGGAAAATTCATGGTTAACAAAGTGTGCTGGTTTAACTGGCTCCCTGGCATTGGAGAAGTACACATGCGGACGGAGGCATGTGAGATAGAAGGAAGGAAGGAAGGAGGTTTCCAGAAGATTGACAGTGCTGGGGAAGCTCAGGCTTGGGCAGGAAATGCTTTGGTTGAGTCACGTCTCAATGTAGCTCTAGAGAGAATGTGTGTAAGCTGACTTCTGTCCCTGCGTGGGCAAAATTTCCACTACTCAGGCTGTGAAGGCAGTTGTCTCCTCCAGGCTGACCCTGGACTTTAAAAGAACACATATGATTTTTACCATGCTTAACCAACTGAAAGATACACTGTTTCTCACATCCAAACCAAACCAAACCAAAGCTGGAGAGCTGGAGAAACAGAAGAGGTCATTTGAAATGCTGGTCTTGTCATTAGTTCGGTATCTATTGGGTCATTTAGAATTGGGCAAATTTTGAACTACTCACCCTTCCCTTGCATCCATTAGGTCATTGAACGCCCCTTTTACACTCTCTACTTCTTGCCATCACCCAGAGGTGCCGTTTTAGTGCAGAGCAGAGACAAGAAGGACCATATACACCGAACATTGAAAAGAGTGCCCAGGAGTTGTCACAGACCCAGGAGTTGTCACAGAGAAGAAGCAATAAAGGGGCTATCTCTACCTTAGCCTTCTTCTTTGATATCTTTTTCTTTCTTTACTGTTTCCTCCTGGGCTGCTGACCCCAGCAGCCCATCATAGCCTGGCGTATAATATTACCTGGCATTAATTTTGCCCTTTTCCCACTGATGCTTGGCCCTATTTTCCCACTGCTGTTAAGCTTTGTCACAGCCATTCTGAGTCCAGGTACACAGCCGATGCTCTTTGAGTGTGTGCTTAGGATATCAAGATTCTGCTGGCTGTGCCTAGCCGTTGGCCTCAGACTTCGTGGAGAACTCTCCTTGACTTCTGCCTGACCTCTCACTATCCTGCTGTGGGAACTGGTACCCTCCCCTCTTATGAGATGGTTTCTAGAGGTAGGGTGGTGATCTCATACTTTAATGATTATCGAACCCTTTGGATTCTGCCTTAAAAAATTTATCTTCGAGGCTGTGGGTGTTGATGCAGGGTCTGTTATTTTTCTCTTCCACCTTTTCTGGGCTGAAGACATCAGACATCTGGTCCTCTTCAAGGAGGGTGGCTGGGGAAAATTAATGCTGCTTTCTGTATAGGTGTTTGATTCAGTGGTGATCCAGCTCTTGATTTTACTCACAGTGCCTCTAATTTCTCCAGCATTTTCTAACCTCTATTGAAGAATTCTATCTTCCATGTTACTGAAATTAGCTCCCTTTTCTCGACAATGCTCTAGTCTTCTAAATCCATGTGCTCCACTCCCCAACTTATTTCCATTTTTCTAGGTTACTCTTGGAGATAATAGCATGTAGGCCTCAGACTGGTTTGAAATTCTTGAGTTATTCTTCATTTTAAATAGTATTAGGAGAACTTACAGGATTCACTTTGGTTCATCTCATTCTGGGCCTCTCCTCTAGTCTTGTCTGAATCTCAGGTCTGCCCTTAATGCCGAGTCAATGCCTCTTTCTGTTGTTGGGGTCCATCTTGGAGATTATGCCTTAACACAAGTATGATGTGAAGCCATGGAAGAAGACAAATTTACCTATTTTGCTGCAGATCATGTATTATAGAGTCGTACACTTGAAACCTGCATGATTTTATTAACCAATGTAACCCCAACACATTCAATAAAAAATATAAAAAAAGAGATTCACACTGCAACTCTACCTGATTGCCAAGGCCACGGCGGAGATCTAATGAGAATAAAAACTATAAAGTGCTGTTCACACATTAGTAGGAGTCATTACCTGCTCTATTGATGGAGGGACCAGCGTATTTGTACGTGAGTCTGCACGTGCTTCTGTGTGCTCATGCGGAAAAGTGATTCGCCTTAAGCATATGGAGATTGTTGCTACTACTATTTTTGAATCTTTAAGTTTGCAAAGGTAATATTGACTGCAGAAAAAAATTACATATGCTTTTACTTCCCTGAGGCAACCACGGTAGCCTGGTATTCTGGGTACTCTGTGAAACAGATGCCAACCAGGGATTAGATGTGCAAGAGGTTTATCAGGAAAAACACCTGTGAGGGACAATGAGCGTCAGAGGAGACGAGGAGAGCCATCGGATAGCAATACAAGTCTGAGCCCTGTGAAGAGGAGAGGGGAGGAGGGAAGCGAGGTCTTAGAGTGTGATACAGCTCTAATTTAGACCAGGCAAGTGGGGAGTCTTTGAGACAGTCTCCTGTCAGGAATCAGGCAGCTCCCAGAAATAGGCCTACCTTAGTGTCTCTGGTGCGTGTAGTCATTGGCTGGGCTCAGCCTCTGGGCAGTGTGGCTTCGGTGCCAACACAGTGAGGGATTTCAGAGCACAGCAGCCAGGGCCCATCGGTAAGTTGTACTCTCTGCAGTGGAAGACCAAGAGGTGCATTGTCAAGGCCTCTGCCTTGCACAGTAGTCTTTCGGACTTTTTCCTATGCCTATGCAATCTCATATACCCCACGCATATATCTGCATGAATCTGTGTCCGTATCTTCATAGATATTTACAGTTTCATGAATGGGTCCATACTGTATTGTACATTATGTTTTAGAACTTGCATTTTTCACTGAACAATTTCTTATGACTATCATATCAATATATATAGATATGCCTCATTCTTTTTAATAACTGAATGGAATTTCACTGTTTGTACTTAATTTTATTCAACCAATCCTCAACTGATTAGTACCTGAGTTTGTTCTAGTTTTTTACTATTACAAATAAGGTAATAAAACTCACTCTTACATGCATATATTTATGTACATATACACCTTTCTTAATAGGGTAGATTCCAATAATTGAAGTTGCTGAGTCAAAGGGCATGAGATGTAAAGTTTGGGTATATACTGCCAAACTGACCTGCAGATGACTTCACCAATGTGCTGTTCAGTGAACAGTGTACGGCAGTGCACTTTCCCCCACTGCTCTGCCAATCCTGGGTGTTGTCATTCCTTTAAGTTTTGCCGATTTGATGAGTGAAAAATGAGCATGTAGGGTTTAAATAAGTCAGTCTGAGAGGGGGAAGGTATGCAATATTCAGGATTCCCAAAGCTCTCTATTGGGGCCTCTATGATGGGACCATCCTCTGTTGGGAGCCTGGGCTTTGACATATCTGGGCTTGGCACTCTGATCTCAGAAGCAGAGCAGCAAACTGTGTGTGATCTCCTGCACCAAATGTCAATCACAAACCTGAAAAGGTGTCTGAGGTGATACCTGATACCATTAGAGACTTGTTCCCTTTGAAATCTAACAAACCTTCAAAACTATGAGCCCTCTATTAAAGTGAAAATACTCTCTTTGACCCTCAGATATAATCCAACTTTTATATTGTACAGATATAAAACTAAATTCTTTCCTAAAGGGTGCTTCGACCAGGGTCACAGAATTAGACAATGACACAGTTTAGACTAAAGCCAGATTTTCTGGCTTCCAGTCTAGTACTCTACACTGTGAGAATACAAATGGCAGTTACTTTTTTTATAATTACAGCTAGAAATGCTGGTGTTAGCAAACTCCATGAAAATCACCAAGGTGTTTAAGTAAAATAGAGAAAATGAAAGCTAAAAGCACTGAATGTTCAATATTTGAAGAATCACAGTGTATATATACACATCACTGTGTAGCATGCATTAATCAAATACTGTGGCTACAATAATTAAAAAGATAAAAATATTTGACTACCGTGTTTTAGGGAAAATAATGCCTATAATGTTTTGGCATTCTGACAAGTAATTTTTATGTGCAATTTCTATGCATATATAATATGCATATTAATAGGAACTTTGGCGGTAGATAGTGTAAGTAGTTGTCAAAAGACCTTAATAATATCGAATTTAACCTAATAATATGGAACCTAAACAAGTCACTCTAAACAAAGGAGACTTTTCCCCATGATCCCTCAGCTGGTTGACAGCAGTCCTTCGATCACATCACTCTTGTAACCTGGATGTAATTAATTTCAATCTGGGAATCTGAATTGTTAGTAACTAGGGTCTCTGAGTAATTTTACCAACCTTGGACTTCAAACTAAAAAGACGAGAACAATTCTGGTTAAGAAGGACTGAAGAGCCTACTTCTTTTATTTATTTTTTCCAGATTGTATTTATTTATTTTTAGAGAGGGAAAGGGAGGGAGAAAGAGAGGTAGAGAAACATCAATGTGTGGTTGCCATTTATGTACCCCCCACTGGGGACCTGGCCCACAACCCAAGCACATGTCCTAGGCTGGGAATTGAACCGGTGACCCTTTGGTTTACAGGCCAGTGCTCAATCTACTGAGCCACACCAGCCAGGGCTGAAGAACCCACTTCTTAATTAGACATAGATGTTCTGGCCCCTCATTTTTGTTTTTATGGGAACCTTTAACACAAATTGTTCTGTCATGAATAGGGAGTCTACTTTTCCTTGTTTATATTTTTGCTTTGGATTTACTGATATTCTGCATGATCTTGAGGGATTTTAGTCCTTCTTTAGGATCTATCTTTTGTCAAGACCCTATTTTTCAACTTTTATATAACTTTTTCAGTTCTGAGTTCTGAGGTAACTTATTGCTTTTTTCCTTAACCTTTTTATTGTACACTAAAACAAGATAATAAGAGCCACATAATGCAAACGCATGGCTTAATGAGTTATTATGACTCCAGTGCTCTTGTAACTATGACCCAGGCTAGGAAACAGAACTTTGCCACCCAGCCCAGAAATTCCTCCACATGCCCATTATAATTCCCATCCTCTCCTTTCTTTCAAAGTAACCGCTCACCAGGCTTTTACAGTAATCTCTTCTTGCATCACTAAATACTGTATTTTCATTTTGCCCTTTTTTGTTGGCTTTCATGCCTCTTTTAACTCACACTGTTCTTCCATCCCTACGTTTTCCTTACAATTATCTAAAGAACCGCAGACATTAGGCCAGCACTACTCATAGTCTGCATTTTGTTGATTTCACATTTATGGTGCAGTTCTCCATGTTCCTCTGTCCTTTGACTGTCATTGCAAGTTGGCAGCTGATGCAAAGTACTTATCATATTTATGATCAATTCCTTTGGAGTGACCATAGGTGGCTGTGTGGCCTTTCATCAGGAGGCACATAATGTGATACCAGCACAGGCTAACAGTCAATGTCTCAATCCCGTGTAATCATGAAACGTCCTTGTTTATGCCTCCTAATAGTGCTAGCTCAGAAGTCTTCTTTGGTGTCGGTGTGGCCACACTTGCTTTCCTGCGCTTACTGTCCTAGGGCCTTCCAATTCCTTTCGGAAGTGTTCAGAGCTTAAACAATAGACGGAGTCAGAAATTGTTTTGGAAGTTCTACTTTTGTAGAAAATGGCTCCTAAGGAGCTAGGATTTGATAATGTCGGACAGGTTGAGTTTAATGTCTTTGTTACCTATGTCACTTTCGGCAATTTAATGATTCTTTCTGAATCTCAGTTTTACCATCTGAGAAATAGAGGCAATTTATTTATTTATGTATTCATTTTTGGTAGCAAATATTTATTGAGTGCTTTTTAAGTTGCAAGAATTATTTTAGGTTCTGGGGGTGCAGCAATAACCAAACATACAAAAACTCAGCCCTCAAGGAACTTGTATTCTATGCTCACATAAAGGGTTTATAAAGATGAAATGAGACCTAATATAAATTTCCTACTCCAGAGCTTGAAATGACAGCTGCTCTATAAGTGTTGGTTGCCTTCTGCCTCCTTCGAATAGATGTTTGTTATCACTTCTAAAGTTGATGCTTAATTTACTTAGCTCTTTGGTGTTATTATTCAGTAGTCAGTGGTTTCCCAAGCAACAACAGCCAGGCAATATAATTAAGGCATAAATCAATGTTGCATTTTTGCTCTGACTCACAGCAGCGCCAGCAAAATCTCTACTGTCTTTATTCCCAGCTACCTTGAGTTTTACCCAGAGAGTCACCCTGAGAGTCCATAAGTGCCTGTCCCCGCTGGCTAGATCGTTACATTCCTGCTACCTGTGGCCCCATTTCCAGGGCCTGGTGTCATTCTTCCCTACCCTAAATGCTTCTCACTTGACAAAACTCATCTTGGGAGACCAGTATCTTTTTTGTGGTCAAAGTCAGAGGATACAGTACCCTTCCCCTGCACCTTTTTTAGCTTTATGAAACTAGGGCATCAGGTGGACTGACCTTATATTTTCAAATCCCTTCAATGACCCCGCTTTTTACTTTGACCTCCTCCTTCCTTCCTTCCTTCCTTCCTTCCTTCCTTCCTTCCTTCCTTCCTTCCTTCCTTCCTTCCTTCCTTCCTTCCTTCCTCCCTTCCTTCCTTCCTCCCTCCCTTCCTTCCCCTGAAACTTATAACTATTCTTTGCCCACAGGTCCTTCTCTCTTCATGTCAGATAGGCAGTTCTTTCTCTTAGAAATTCCTATTTCTCCATCCTTGTGTTCTAATATACCTACGTGGGGGCCACTCTGTCCTTATATGTCACAGGTGCCTGGGCCCCAAACAGACTGGGATGACTACTGCTTAAATCACAGCACTGTGCCTACCTAGTCACAATTATTAGGTCCAGATATGGATATAACATTCAAGGTTACTAAGATTCAATATTCTGGGTTTTACCCCAGGACTTTTTAAGGTGAAACTGACAGAGGAGATTAAGCCCTTTAAAGCAGTGAAACTGTGGGATTGATTGGGACTCTTGCCTTCCCTCATTCATTGCTCTGCTGGAGATATCAACTGACAGGTATTTTTTTTTCCGGAATGCTTGGAAGCTCTTAACCCTTGTTTTAGTTGGTTTGGGCTGCTAAAACAAATGACCACAGATCAAGTGGCTTATAAACAACAGAAATTTATTTCTTACAGTTCTGGGGGCTGGAGGTATGAAATCAGGGTGCCAGCACAGTCGGGGGCTGGTGAGGGCTCCCTTCCAGGTTGCAGACTGCTGTCTTCTCATTGATTCCGCACTTGCCAGAGGGCTGGCTAACTCCCCGGCCTCTTCTTCTAAGGGCAGTAATTCCATTCACGAGGGCTCCACTCTCATGACCTAATTACCTCCGAAAGGCCCCACCTCCAGATAACATTACACTGAATTAGAATTTCAACATATGAATTGAGAGGACACAAACATTCAGTCCATTGCAACCCCTGAGGTATAGGTTTTTTCCCACATGTCTAGAAAGCATTTCTAGATCTCTGATTCATTGTAGATATACAACTTTGTCTTAGAACATCCTGTGAAAAAATTAGGGCTGATACAGTCTCATACAATCAATCTCTCTCTCTCTCTAACTGGCAAAATGCTTTGTTGAGCATTTTGAAGAATGTTGCAAAGTCAAAACTGTAACTCAAGATACCTGGTGTTAAATTTTGTGTTCTTTCCACTACATTATAAAGGCTTTTTGTGACTTAGAATCTCTATCAGAAAAATGTTGCCTGATAATTGTATCACTTTTGCATCTTACCATTTTTTAACCCTTACTAAGCACTTCCTGAGGGTTTTCTCCCTTTGGCTTCTAGATTTCTCCACAGATTCCTTGATCCACTGTGCTGCTCCTCATCTGTCTCTCACCAATCTTTAGTGATTTTTTGGGTATTCTGTACTATTGCTTTTTATGAAACTAAGAATATTCTTATAAGAAAGTGTTCTTGGGTGAAAGAATGCTCCATATACACACTGGCTTGGTCAGTATGGTAGTTTTAAAATTGGCTGCAACGTTCTTTGATCTCTCTCTCTTCCAGATATAGAGCTTAGTTACTCTTCCCTTGAGTGGGGGTTGGACTTAGTGACTTGCTTCCAACAAGCAATGTCGTGAAAGTGGTGGTGTGTGATGTCTGAAGTTAGTTCATAAAAGGCACCAACTTCTTCTTGTTCTCTTAACCCCTTCGGGGAGGACCCTTTTCCTTACTCAGGCAGACCAAAGGAAGAACCCATGGAGTTCGGAATGGAAGCCTCCTGCCAACAGTCATGTGAGGGAGTCATTCGGAAGTGGATTTCAGCCACAGATGATGAAGCTTCATGAGGGTTCTGAGCCAGACCCACCTAGTTAAGCTGCTCCGGAATTCTTGGCCACAGACATTGACAGGAAGTGTGTACTATTTTAATGCACCAAATTTTGGGGCAATTCATTATACAGCGATACACAGCTTTTGGTCATGCTCCCTTGGACTTGATTTAGATGTCGATATCTTAGATTTTGAATTGATGAATTAAAGGGATGAGACTTTTGAGAGATGCTGGGAGGTGAGTCCATTTTGCATGTGGGAGAAGTATGAATAATTTCTGACGAGAGGGCAGCTGTGGAAGTTTAAAGAAGTGTCCACGATATCTTTGATGCTCCTTTCTTTAAAGGTAGGGCCTAATTTTTCTTCCTTCAGCAATAAATAACTAATACAATCAGTTTCTCCAGTGGTAGATTCATGAGTTTGCAACCTGAACAGTTTCAGAGGGCCCCTTGGTCAGAAGGGCCTGATCTTGGCTTAATGCTCATTTGTTGCATCTTGAAATTTTTAATAACCTTTGAACAAAGGGCCCCACATTTTAATTTTTCACGAGGTCCCACAAATTATATGGCCAATACCCACCTGCTTCTTCTGCCCCAACCTTGAGGTTGCTGGCTTTTCTGGATAGCCGACCTTATTTCTGTTCCCAGAGCCCTAGTGAGCTCACTTTCCATGGTCTTTGGGAATGTGGGATGTGGCTATTCACTTCACTTTGCCTTAGGAAAAACTTACTTTCTCCTGGTCCCTTGAACCATCAGTCCAACTGGTGACCCCAGAATTCTGAGGCCTTAGTAAATGTCCGTGGTCAGTGTCCCATGGTCCCTGAGCTCAGTGGCATTTCATTTAGCCAAGTCCCAATTCTCCCCATCTGTCCTTGGCCTCTGTTCCTATATGAGGCCACGGAGCATCCAAAATCCTGGTATTTCTTTTTTTCCCCCTCTAGTTATTTTACCTCCCTCTTTTCTAAGGGTCACGACACCTTTTTCACTTTCTGGGAAATGCTGCTCTAAGCTCCTGAACCAGATCATTCTTTGGTAATGTTAGTATTTAACTTAATTACAAGTAAGTATTATTTTTATCCAGGCGGACATATTCTTAAATGAATAAGAATTTTCCTTAGGAGAAGAGACTTGAGTTCTTAGGTGCTAGAGAGTCACTCTTTTTGAGAATGTCCAAAGCTTCCCTAAAATGTCAATGTATGGGATGGCTCTTGAAAATGATAGTGTTTTCCTAATTTGACAGAACATAAGCACCCCTATGTCCACTGCAGCATTATTTACAATCACCAAGATATGGAAGCAGCCCAAGTGCCCATCAATAGATGACTGGATAACACAACTATGGGACATTTACACAATGGAATACTACTCGGCTATAAAAAGGAATAAAATTTTACCCTTTGCGACAGCATGGAAGGATCTGGGGAACATTATGCTAAGTGAAATAAGCCAGTCAGAGAAAGACAACTGCCATATGAGTTCATTCATATGTGGAATCTAATGAACAAACTGAACTCACAAGGAAAATCGGACATAGTCATAGATGGAGAGCAGATGACAGCGAGGGGAGGGGGGCAGGTGAGGGGGTGGAGGGATTGAGCCAAAAAGGAAGAAGGACTCATGGACATGGACAACAATGTGGTGATTGCTGAGGAGTGGAGGGTATAAATGATAATGGGAAAAAATACAGTAAGATAAACAAAAGAGAAAATGACAGTGTTTTCAGCTCCTGGGGAGCTGTCCCCTTGAGCAGTAGCTCTCAAGCAGGAACTTGCAGTGTGAATGTCTTCTCCGCTCTGGTCTGAGCATTGAGTAATTTCCTATCCATGTTCAGAAATCCTGTGACTATCATAAAGTCAGAGAGTAGGCTGATATTTTTATCCTCAGCATTTTCTACATGGCTCATGTAGTTTAACTTGAAAGGTGCCAACTCGGGAGCTGTTTGACACTTCAAGTCTGATTGGAGAATCTGCAGCTATGACTTGGTTTTTTGGTTGACTTCTTTACAACAAGCTGGTTAGTAAATAGGACAGACTTTCAAAGGTGAGGCTGCAGTTTAAACTTGCCTCTCTCTCTGAGGTTATCCCTAATCTCCTTTGACATGGAGATGTCAAGAAAATATCTAGATATACAGTAGGGGAAAACTCAGAGGAAGTTAGAGGCTTTAGGAAATGAGAGAAGGCTGAGGGCCTCATTAAGCTATGTAGAATTTGTCCAAATGCCCACCGGGGGCAGTTTGGCCTCGATTATGTCAATATAGATAAAACCTTATTATTTTAGCTACCAAAGTGGCAGACAACAGAGATTCATTGCCCAGATCCTTCTTCAGGAAAGAAACTGTTACTCAGTTGTAAGGAGTGTGGTCCACTGGCAGCCTCCCGATGTATACTTTTTCAGATCCACTTCAGCCTTTGAGCTGGGACTCCCCTAATGGGTGACCTTTGCTTCAGAGATTCTCACTGGGTGGGCAGAGATGTTTAATATGCATTGCGGCCTGCCAGCTCCCCCTGCCCAATGTTCCTTTCTTTATTTTCTTTTTACAGGTTTTACACTTCAATCTGTATTCTTAACTGCCTCAGCACCCGTTTCCCAGAGGACCCAGCTAACACAGTGGCTTGCGGAGTGCTTGGAGAAAACAGATGGTAAGATGAGGTTTTGGGTCTGGATCACTCATTGCTGGGTTGGCAAAGACCCCTACCCCAGGTGGTATGTGGAGGCACAGATAGTCTCTGGCATCAAATGCTGGCCCAATTGCAATCCTTTCTCTGGTGAATTGAGAGAATGTTCCAGTGCAATGGTTTAGGTATTTGAAAAGTACAGGGGGAAAAATTCATACAAGGAAAATGGCATTGGCTAATTGTTAAGTTGTACTGATACTTGTTAGAGGGATAATAGAAAGCTGAAGGCAGTTAAAATTGGATAACTAAGGTGGTGAGAAGCCCTTTTTGGTATTTTTTAAAAAAGGCCTTTATTGTTAGCATTGGGGGAGAAAGCAAAGACCAAACTCAGGATTAAATAGAATCATGAGCTTCAAAGACAACTGAGTATACCGCTGAGGCAGCTACGTTATGGGACAGTCAGGGCCCTGGTTGAGAAAACTGTCACCATACCGACATGTGGGATGGGAACAGTTTGTCCCCTGTCTTTCAGTTGTTGGCTCTCTAAACTCCTCTAAATTCTCAGAGCTTGCAGAGATAGTCCCTTTCCCTACTAAGAGTTAATACACATCACTTTCCTGTGAGAAGCCATTGTAGGCCGTTCTCCTGAAAGGTAATGGATTTCCCAGTCAAGGTATGGCCCCACTTCTTCTCTTGGCTGCTAGGCCTATATCTAGGGTTAAGTAATAGCCTGTCTCATTTGAGGGTATCCTGGATCTGATAAGGGAGAAATGGTATTATACTCTGAAGGAGTTACAAAACACAGTCAGACTGTACTTTTACAGGAGCCAGGGGAGTAACCTTGGTACCGGATTTTGAGTGTTCTTGAGGGGTCAGAACATAAGATTGGGTAAGGAAGAATTTCCTGGTTTGTAGATACTTTCTTAGGATAAATTACTGACTACCCTAGTAAACTCACTGCTAGGGCGACTTCTAAATGCAAGAGAAAAAGAATGATGACCCATTCTGAGTGAAAGGGAATGCCAGAATTGCCATTGGAGGAAGGAAGCAAAAATCTCAGGGAAGTGGGAATGTTGGAGTAGAGATATTATGTTAGGTTAGAAGATCCACCAGAGGACTATGTTCTGTGGGAAGGGGTTGAGGGCACACAGCACTTACCAAGACCACCAGAAAGGCCCTCATAAAAGGTGCACCAGCATCACTAAGAGCTCAGTGTTGGCTCTCCTTTGCAGACCAGGCCTTATAGTATAGGAGGAGCTACAACAGAACTTAACTTGTTGATAGCAGTGGGTTTTCGAAGGTATCATATTCCAAATTTAGGAATGGTCCTTGGGCCCATACGTTTGGTGACATGAAAGACTGCCATCTTTGGATGGGTTCCAAAACAAAGAAAGGCATCGCAACATGTCCAGCCTGCTGCCCAAGCAGCTCTGTTGCTTGGGCTGTTTGAGCTGACAAACCCTATCAGTGTGAGAATAAAAATGCAGACCCCTGACTTTTTGGAGCCAGGTCCTCGTACCTCTTGCAAAACAGCTCTTGATACCCTAACAGTACTTTGGAAAGACAGAATGAAGGCACTTAGTAACCATAAGTTCAGAACTTCCCATCAGTTGTCAGGTCTTGTTGTAACCCCCAAGTCATAAGATCAGGCATACTCAGTTGCATTCCATTGTGAGTTGGAAGTGGCACATCTAGGAGGCAGAAAAATCAGGGCCAGGAGGCACATACAATGACTGAGCAGCTTAGGGCCCCGTGGTACTCACCAGCGGCTCTTTCCTTATCGCACGCCGATGGCGTGTAACATATTGCACCGCCCAGCAGCGGTGGCCTTGTAGAGTGTTGGAACAGCCTGCTGAAGGCGCCGCTGAAACACAGCTCAGAGGCAGCCCTCTGAGGACGTGGTGTCGTCCTCGAGGACGCAGCGCACGCGCACACGCGGTCGGAGCCCTCTATATAGGGTCTGTGTTCCCCGAAGAAATAGTACATGGAGCCAGGAATCAATTTAAGAAGGCAGATTGAAATGCGCTTTTATTTATTTAAAAGAGGGAGGCTTATTAAGCAAATTAACAGTTAAAAGGAAATGTTTATTTAATGACCATGAAGGACAACATTGCCCTTATTATGAGAGTGCCACAGGTACATGTATAACTTTTGTCCCTGAATTAGTCACATTTTGCATTCACTTATGAGAATGTTTAATGTACCGAAAAATAATGGAAAAGTACTTAAAGTATGATTTTTGAATGAAATAAAATTTTATTTCTTAAAGTCTCTTGTGTAAGTGAAATTTTACTGGTATAAAACTACATTCCTGTGAAATCCTGAATTAGGTGGAAAATAAAGACTTTGGTGATGCCTTCTCTAGTAACTCAGAGCAATCCTGTTCACGTTCTTCCCCTCTTTACCCCTGCCACCGGCCAAGAAGAACCCCACCTTCTCCCCTTCCCCCTTAAAATTTATTTTATTTTATTTTTTAAATTCAATTTATTGGGGTCACATTGGCTAATAAAAGCTTATAGGTTTCAACTGTACAATTCAATAATATGTCCTCGTTATATTGCTCCTTCTTAAGGCCCAGCCTTATCAAATAGCTCTCTCTGACTGTTCCAGGGCGTGATATATTTCACCTCTTTATTCTTAGAAACCTTGACCCTGTTCCACATATCTGGCATTTGGTTAGAAAATGTTTTATTAGTTAGGATTATCTCTTGTCTCTTCAAATCAATTGTAGGCACTTCAAAGCCAGGACTATGGTTTATTCACATTTTTATTTGCCACTTTGTATCTGACCACCGTCTGGGAGGGAGAAAGCATTCAGTACATGTAGTTTACTGATCTCATTTGGAACATCTATTTGTTTGCCTATATTTAGATCCAGGAAAGAGCTTTGTGGGGTTTTTTTGTTTGTTTGTTTGTTTTCTGTTTTTGGTTTGTTTTTTTTTAAAGACCACTCAGCTATTGCATTCAGTTGCTCAGTGTTCAAGTCCTACCTTTGTTTGTATGCAGAAGTGCAAGGTTCGTTAGCTCACTTTACCACTCTGGCCTTAAGTTACTCATTGTAAATTAAGGAAAGTAGATTATATAATTAAAATCAACTTAACATTTACTGAATACTTCCTATGACCCAGGAACCCGATTAAGTAGTTTCTATTACTATTTATTCAATTCTCATTTTCTAGAAGAGAATTCCCTGGTTTAAAGAATTTTAATTAATTGCCCACCGCTGCTAGTAAGTAGTGGTGCTGGACTTAAATGCGGTCCCGAATAGCTCCTAAAACCATGCTCTTAATTGCTACACTGTCTCACCTCAGTTTTAAAACACGGTGAACTACCACAGGTGTTTCCAGCTCTCGAATTTCATGAGTCTAGTAGTTCTGAGGTGGAGCAAGTCAACATCATCTTTCTGTACCTAGTGGCTTCTGAAACATGAAGAGAGAGAAAAGAGCTCTACCGCTCTTGTGAACACGTCACTTCTGGGGCTCCCTTAGACCTTTAGGAAACACTAGGTAATTGGGACACATGGGGAGGCTCAGTGTTAGCAGAACAGTGAAGAACCAGAATGTCTAAAAATATGAAAGTGGTTTGACTGTGTCATGGTTACACATGGACTCCTATTTCAACCTATATTGAATCTTCTTTCCTCAAGTAGTAAAAAATTAACCTATGAGTTCTTCTTTTCCGAATCTTCTAGTGCCTTAGTGTTGTTATTTGGGAAATGAATGACCACGTATAACTTCCAGGCTTGGTGGGACACGTTAGTATCTAGGTAGATATTTTAAGTAGTAAAATTATAATACAGAATTAGAGGATATTAAAGCACGCGGAGATTTGGTTCAGTACGCATTGTCCCAGGAACAAGCTCCTTTCGCTTGTTTGTTGCTTTAACTAGGTTCCTGAGGCAGCCAGTAAATTAATATTTATTGAGTGCTAATTGCGCAAGTCCACCCCTGTGCCAGGTATTGTGGAGAACACAGAACTCTAGAAAATGGCCTCTGCCTTCAAGTAGCTTATGAACTGGCTCAGAATAAGAGACTAGAATATATGAAAACATTAGCAAACAGCATAATGTTATACATGATTAAGTGCTAAGTTCTATCAGAAGGAATGTAAAGGTTTGAGGTGCCCAAGTCAGCCATTGTGGCTGCCGCACCCTGACTCCCTCCTAGGCTCACGGTCAGCTCAGGGTATAGTGGTCTTTGTGTGGTGTGACTACTGATTGGACCAAAGGTGGTCACAAGACACCAAGGCAGCCAGTCTGTAGACCGGGCAGCTACCTATAATATGGCCTAGTGCAAACAATAAAACAGCAACAAATCAACGGAACTGGGTCAGACTCCTTTGGGAGTTCGCACTAGGAAATGGGGAGAGACTGAACACTGCCAGCTGAGAGCTGAGTCTCATGTTCTTTCCTCCCTTCTCCCCTTTGGGAGGTAGAAGCATATGAGGGAACAGGTTCTAAGTCGGTAAAGGCTTTAACATTGGGGAGAGATAGACGGAGAACAGAGGGCGAGGAATCCAGTTGGTGGAAAGATACAGACCCAGGAAAGTTGCTAAGTGATGTTGATGGCAGATCACTCGATATGCCCTAACGAAGATCCCTAACATTCTCCTCTCTAGAATTACCTGGGACCCATAATCACCAGCACTGGGGTCTGGATTTCGCTTGTCCTGGGACTCCTGTGCTTGTGCATCTTTTCAGTGAACCAATATTACTGAAGTGCTTCACTGAGTTTCTGTGTCTTACAGCCAGGCGAACGCAAGCAGAACAGCGCCGTAGGAGAGTGGAGGGAAAGCGAAAGCTGTGGGTAAAGAGGTGTTTGATTTGTGTAGAGAGAATCTAGGTGAAGACACATTTCTTTGTGATTTTCATTTTTCCTCTAAAAAAGTTTATGGGCTCCAAAAATTCTGGTGTATTTAGAGTTCCAATTGATCCAGAATTTACTACCAGTTATTCACAACTGACAGTGTACTGATTGTCCTTACATATGAAAATGTAGCCTTGTTAGGTTTGAACTAAGCCAGAACTTTCTTCAGTTATGTATGGGATGCTTTCGTTCATTGCACCTTTAATCCTTAATGGTACATCTTTAATTGTATCTATCTCCAAAGCATCAAAACAATATTTATGAAAATTACCATTTTTTAGAGCAGTAGAGCTGAAGGTCTTTAAATTTTTTTCCTCAAGGATTAAAACATCTGGCATTCAAAGAAATCCATGAAAGTGATTATTTTTTTTTGTAGGTCCTCCAGGATAAGACCCTCCTTAGGTGAGGAATCCATCTAAGTATGAGAAGTGAGCGGCAAAGGTAACAAAGTTGGCAAAGAGCTCTGCAGCACATGCTGAGCCCTGTGGGCCTCATCCTGCCTAGAGTCTGATATATGCAAAGGAAGCCCCATTAACAGCTGCTGTCCCCTCTGGTTGACAAAGATGAAAAGCTTAGCAATACTGAGGGTGGAGAAAGCAGGTTTTGTTCCCTCTTGACAGATTATATTCCAAGCAATCTGGTGTGAGGGGGAGGAAGGCAGGTCTGGAATAAAAATAGAGCCCCTTTAATTTCAAAAGTGGTGAGAGAAAATTAAAATAGCAAGAGCAAGAGCCAGTCCTGGAGGCAGACAGTTTGTGACACGAACACTGCTGAACTAGACAAAGAAAAATGATTACAGGGAAACGTGAAGGTAATTTAGAAGGACTTCCCTTCCCTGCCGCATCACTTCCTTGTAAATTCCCTATACTCTGCCCAAGAGCTAGATGTGGACCGCAGGAAGTCTGGGATTGGATGGGCGGGGCGGGGGGGATATTCACTCTTTTTCTCAACTTTGAGTGGTTCCCTCCCCTGATCCCACACAGGTTCTTCCAAGGTGTGCAAGGCAGGGCTCCGTGGTGAAGGAAGGGCCCGGGCTAGCCAGAGTGGCCAGGCTGTAGGGTGGAACAGGGTATTCCATGAAGACTTAGGAGCTCTGGGGGCTTTTTTGTACTCTTTCCACTAAAAGGTAGATTTCTCTGCCTAAGAAGCCTTATGAGAGAAGCAGCAGCCATGGAACTGTGGAAAAGAAATAATAAAGACAAGTAGGTCATGCTTTCCTGTGAACCTAGACGGGTAAGATGAACAACTGAGAGTGCTAAGAAAAGGTGCTGTGAGGGAACAATGAGAAGCATCTACTTCAACCTACACAACAGTCAAGCAACAAACTTTTATCAAAAACCTGAATCTGCCCAGCCTGAATTAGAACCCTCGGAGGGGTATTCAAGTGGGTCCTTTAGTTACTATAGAAGGACATTTGTGTGTGTGTGTGTGTGTGTGTGTGTGTGTGTGTGTGTGTACATGGGTATACAAATAAATTAAATATTGTAGAACACCATAACATCAAAAGTAACCTTGCTTGGTTTGGACAGTTAGTGATGTATGAGTTCTGAAGGGAGGGAAATTAGCAAGGTTTGGAGTAACCTGAAGATTTTGGGGACCACCTCAGCATGGTTTCCAGCTGCCACTCCTAGTATTCTGTCTCTCTTCCCACACCCTCCACTCAGGAACACCTTGGTACATATTCTCTAATTTTTATAGACAAGTTCAATTTTTATAGAACCTGTGCTTGAGTGGGGCAGGGGCTGGGGCAGGAAATGTGGCCGGGGAGGTAATAATGATGGTGTTGGCAGCGTTGATGATGATAGCTGCTATTTAGGCGTTGCTTCTAAGCATTTTAAATGAGTTAATAGTTACATCCTTCTCATATCTATGAGGTGGTAATAACCACAGTAACAACAGCAGTAACGACTGTCCTCGCCTTTTTTAGTTCCCAGGAAAACAGAAACTTAGGCAGAAGGCTTCTATGCTCTTATTTTGTTAGGAAGTGTGATCTCAGGTGGCAGGATGGACAGGTGAGGATGCAGGCACGGAGGGAGGGAGCTGGCCATCAATGTGATTAATTGCTCAATCCATGAGATCCCGGCTCTGAGAAGTTACATAAACTGTGTCTCAGAACTGTCCCTGGGTGGGAAAGGGGAGATAGGAAGAAAAATTTATCTACCGACCCTTGTTTCCCATTGTCAAGGGTGTTAATTTCCCTGAGTTTTCTGGTTGTGTATTTGTGTCTGTGGGCACCAATTAGGTGTGGTCCTGGAGCAGCTTTTACAGGGCAGCACTGGTGTGAGAAGAAAGAAAAGAGAGAAGGCGCAGGTAGAGGGTGAGGCAACTATTGAAACTGAATGAGAAAGCATGTGGAGCTGGGAGAGGTGGGCGAAGGTTCAAGAACCAGTGTGATGCCAGGCAGTGTCTGATATTGTCCCCCATCTGTGTCACACAGATTGTGCCCTCTGTGATATCCAGCTCCCATTTTACTAAATGGATAAAAGGAGCAATTTTTCTTTTCTTCCTTTTTTGGCGAGAACACTATTCATTCCATTCTTTCCAGAGAGAGAAATTATCAGTTTAATCAGCCACAAAGTCCCTTTCATAGAGCTGGCTGGCTGTAATCTCTGAGTGACCCAAGGCAAGAGAGTCAGTGAAGCAGGTACAGTTCTCATTATAACAACTTTCCTGTAGCATTATTGGTATTTAAATCTATCTTTTATATCACTAATTTCCCTCAGCCTCAGTCTGCCCTTCTGCTGGTCTGGGTTGGCTGACCTGAGGCATAATGTAGCCCTTTGTCCCCTGGAGAGCTAAACCCTTAGTTTCTTGCCCGCATTTGACTGTGCATTGCTGCAGTTGCCCCTTTATACTGACGTAGTCAGGTATGGATACGGAAGGAACTACTCCACATCATCCCCTGGATTCCAGACATTCTCTTCCCTGTTCCCGTTGGGCGGGGGCAACCTTGGCTCTTCATATGCTTCCCTTACCATTTCAGCAACTCCTTCTGTGTCTACCGGCCTACTAACACAAAGAGCAAATCGATCAGGTGGTCGTCGCCCCTTCCAGTTCAGTAGAATCCTTATTGTGTACCTTCACACAAGTGCTTCCTACCCTCTCCCCTCAACTAGGGTTTCTAACCCATTAGTGACTAAGATTATGGGAATAAGAAGCAAAATTCCCCAGTGGGCTCTTGGGGTTGGATACTCAGAGGGCCTGCTCTTTTCACCCCTTTATTCTCAGACTCCTATATTCTAGCTATTACAGACAGACCGCCATCAACACATGTGCATATTCTTTCTTATGTAACCCTAATAGCTAGAAAACATGAAGTTGTATTCAGCTTCCTGAGGTGTTATTCCCAAGCTGGTGTCTTGTCTGAGTGTCACATGTTGGGTTCCCTGAGAAGCTGGCTCTGAAATGGAGATGAGTGCATAGGTTTGTTAGGCAGTGCTTTGGGGTCAACCTCTGTGGAGGGGAAGTCATGCAAAGGAGCCAGGACTCTGCAGAAAGAGAAGTTGTGTTGCGGTTCCAGCAGAGGCCACACCTTCCCCAAAGGGAGGTGGAAAGGCCTTTCAGAATTCTTCTGAGTTAGGGTAAGAAGGCCGAGTCTTTATTTCCCTGTGCCTGTCAGTTATGGTTGCCCTGGGAAGAAGTCATGCTTAGGGTGAATAGATCTCTTTAGTGGGGACAATTCCTGAAAAGGGTGACAGCTCAGGGTTATCTGTTGTCAGCAGTTCCAGCACCTGGGTGAATACACCTTTCATTTCTGAAGAGGAATTTCAATAGTATATCATTGCATCTTCCTCACTAAGTCTTCCAGTGGACATTCCATCATTGTGTTAGATTGGCTGCTTCTGGGGGAGATGGTGTATGGTCAGGTCAGATCACTGTCATATGCCTATCGTCACACCTTCTTTGCTGTAAGATGGGTCACTCGGTTTGAGGCGAAGTTGTATGGGGTTCCATATCATTACATTAGATATTCTGTAAGGCCTTAGACAATGGGGTTGAAGGGAACACTGAGGATAAGGAAGGTCAACTCATATCTGGAGAATCTGTATATTTCAGAAAGGATGATCTGTTGCTTTTTCCAGAGGTACAGGGTCTGATGTAATCAGTCTTCCACCAAGTGGTTGGTTATCGTCCTGGAGAAATTGTTCCACATCAAAGACTAGTACTGGCAGAGAGTAGGCAAGCCTACTGTTAAGCTCTCACGTAGTTTGTATTCCTGTCACCACGACTGTTTGATCTGTGGGCCCATTGTGCAAACATGGGATGACCAAGGAGAGAGGCTGGCTAATATCTACAAGGTAAGTTCTCCCTGGTGGTCGAGGGTCTCCTCTGGGACAAATGCTCACTGATGAGGATTAAGAGGGAAAACCGTGTCCGCCACCTTAAGCCCACCATATGCCTCTTCCTCAGAATTCCTTGTCTACAATCTTCTGCTCTTGTTACTTCCAGGCCCTGCACTGCCAAGCCATTTGCTACTACGCAGATGACCATGGCGATCTTTCCTCCTGGCCACTTCTCCAGACAAACTGAACCATCAAGTGTACTGATTACAGATCTGCCCGGTAGGATGATTTGTGTTTGCCTCTCTCCCCTAGGGCCACTCTTGAGGGGGACCGTATTATGTCAGTAGGCCAATTTTTAGCACCAACATATTACCCCAAGTCATCTGCGAACCAAGTGTGATTTTTTTCTTTTCCTTTAGGTTATAATAGGGGAGGAATTTGTTGTGAGCTGAAGGTGAGGCGTTAGTGTGATAGAAGTTGAGGACATGGAGTCTAGGCTCCGTTCAAGTAATTTAATTATGCCTTCAAATAATGTAATTATACCTTCAAATAATCTAATTAGGTCTTCAAATAATTTAATTATGCAAATAATCTAATTATGCTATCTCTACTAAGGCCCAGTTTGCACCACCAGAAGCTGCTTTTCAAACGCTGAGCAGTTCTCTGCAGCAGAAGGCTGGGCCATGCTTCAGACGATGAGGGATCTATACCATACCTCTCCTATTTAGGCTTGCCAGTGATTTTACAAAGCTGTAATATCCTGCTAGGGATACCTTTAGCAACATTTGTTCTTCTGGGTCATACAGCCTGAGTGGTAAGGAAACTTGCACTATAGCCTGTGTTCCACTCAAAGTTGTCAGTCTCCCAAGTCACCTGATACATGGGTCAGCTGTGATGTATACTGTTAATATTTTAAAGTGTGACATATGCTACCTCCAAAATCCAGTGAGATAATCAAATGCTTAGTGTAGGAGATGTGTTGAAACAATGTGCTTTTACCTCAGAAGGGATGGAATGACATGCTCCAGACCACTGCATTCCTCAAAACCTCACTGAGGTGGCAGGCACCTTATCCTCATGAGATTTTTCTTGTTTATTTTAGCAGAAAGCATCTTTCCACGCCATCCACAGTATATGCAATTAGTATGATGTTATCAATATAGAGGAGTGGTAGTATGTTCTGTGTAATGTCAAGATGATCAAGGTTCCTGTGGATTATATTTTGACAGAGAACAGGAGAGTTAGCTTGGTCCTTGGGCAAAATGGTTGAATTACAATTCTGTCCTTGGTTCTCTTTTGATCTTTTTATCCCCTCTAGTGATGGAGATAGAGAAGAATACATTCACCAGGTCAGTAGCTGCAGAGAAAGTGCCTGAGGCCATTTTGTTTTGCTCTAATAGAAGTGCCACATCTGGAAGTAGCATCTGCACTTGAGGGTCCCATCTGTTTAAGCGTATAGTAGCCTGCTGACGACTGCCACATTTCATCTGGTTTTCTCAGGTGGCAAAACAATAAAGGGATATGATGGAGAGGACTACCCTTATTTTCCTTAAGCATTGCAGGGTACTGCTAATCTCTGAAATTCCTTTTGGGATACAGTATTGTTTGTGACTTACTGTGTCAACCAAGGTTGAGGAAGTTTCAGTGGCTTGGTCCTTCCTACCAGAATGGCTCTTATTCCATAAATTCGACAACAAATGTAAGGGTTTTTCAGGAGCTAAATGTGTTTATCCAATTATGCACTTTGTAACTAAGGAATAACCATAGGGAGGTTTGCCACCCTATTGGACCATCTCTAAAATGGCCTTGGTGTAATGCTCCCTCTGTCACCTGGCCTCCATAGACATTCATTTTAACCAGAGAATTATGGGTATCTATAATTAGTGACAGCTCAGATCCGGTATCTAACGGTCCTCAAAAATTTGAATATTCTAAACATTCCTTTTCCTGTTGTGCAGCTACCCTGGCAAATGGCTTCAGGTATTTTGGGGTTAGAACTTGTGAAGATTTCACTGTATTAACTAGTGGTGGGTCACATGGTTCTTCTCAAGAAGACCTCAATTTTTCTTCAATCCATGGTTTCTGAATCTAAGAACAAGAGAAGAACAAGAAAATAAAAATGTCATGAAAGCCAAGGAACTAGAACATGGCAAGGAGACTGTTGCATGTCTACCCAAATCAATTTCCCTTACCTCCCGGGTACATAGCTAAATGACTTTTCTATGGTAGTTGCTTGAGGCCATGTGACTGTGTTCTGACCAATGGGGTGCAGGCAGTGTAACTGACACCACTCGTACATGGAATGATTGTTCCATAGAAATCTGCCACATGATTCTTCATCTTGTCATTTCAGTCATCACAGGGAACAGAATAAAAAGTTGAGGGGTACCAAAGACACATTTCACCTGATTCCTGTTTTCCCATTTGTTTTCTCTCAGGTATCCAGTGATTCATGACCTTTGAAAGAAAGATGATTGGAACTGGAGTTAGGAGCCCTACTTCATGGTTCTATCATCTTCTGTCACCCCAGGCAAAGCATGTAACCTTGGCCACCTTAGTTGCTTCATCTATAAAATGAAGCATTGGATGAGATGGTCTCTGAGCCTCTTCTGGTGCCTAAAACTGTGTGAATACAGCCTGACATTGATTCACGGTAAGAAGCCAAAGATTGATTTTTGAGGTTACCCATTCCAGAGGGCTTTCATTTTAGCAGGTGTGAAAGCCGCTTTCTGGCTTGGCTTGTTTTGGTGGGGAGTTCGGGAAGTCTTGGTCCTGACTATAATGAATCCCATTCCTGTTTGGCTTTAAATTCTACTGCAGATTGGTGGTAGTCCTGATGATGAGTTTGGGGTCTTGATATCCCAGGGAACTGCAGCAAGGCAACGTTCTAAAACGTTCTTAGTCTGTGTGAGCATGGACAGCAAGACCCTGTGTACTGATGTCCTCCGAGAACATGACTGAACGTTCAAGTAAAGTTTCCATGAATGGAACTTTATGCTCAACATCTACTAAAATAACATTTTCTTTTCTGATCTTAAAAAGCCCTCTGAAGAATGAATAAAATGTTCACACTAAGGGAGAACACTTTATAATCATAATTATGTTACTCTAAAAGGCTGTAATAAACTTTAAGCAAGTGCTTCCTATTTTATTTTCACTGCAAACAATTTATAAGCAGAACTGTCCTCTTGACATGATAATGAAAGAGCAGTCACACATGTCAGCTGGGGCAATTATCTTCTTCAGATGCCTGCCATAGGTATTATGTGATTCCTCCTGCTGACACCTTATCAACTGTGACATGCATATTAAAAAGAACACCCAAGAGAGGTAACTGTAAAACTCTGAGTACTTTCAAGAAGTTCCATCTGTATCAAAAAGCCTTATATCACATCTTCCAAGATAGTCTTCCTTTGCTATCTGTTTTTTCTTGGGCCTCAAATGAAAAGCAAAAAACCCCAAAACAACGACAACAAAAAGCCACACAGAAACGTATACTTTAATAATAAATATTAGCTGAGGATTCAGGGCCTTAAATATATACCTGGTCTATTATCTCAAAGATATAAAAAACCTGGAGTCAGACAGATCTGGGTTCAAATTTCAGCTCTGCCATTTCCTAGCTTTTTGACTTTGGTCAAGAGACAAGCTCTTTGAGTTTCATTTATAAAAAGATAAACACACAGATTGTGTTGCCCAGATGGCAGTGTGAACTGATGAGAGAACAAATACAGGAGCACTAGGCTTAGATCTGTCACATGAACACTGAAATATTGGTTCCCATCCTTCCTGTATGTTTTTGGTAGGACCCAACTGGCACCTACTCAGTGGGTTTCTTGTATGTTAACTACAGAGTCATGGAGGATGAGAGGGGCTAGAAAACATATTGCTCCTCAGTCCATCTCCCACATCTTTGGTCTGCAGGTTAAATATTTTTTTCTCTTTTTTCCCCATTTCTCCTTTCTCAAGATCCAAGCCATTCAGCCTGTCTGCTCAAAGCTTTCACTGGGTGTCATCAGTGTTGACTGCCCAGAGGCCTCTCAAGGAGTCAGTTTCCCCATCAGTCACTGTCTTCCGGTCAGGGAGCTCCCCTAACTCTGTGTCCTCAGATACGCAGACCACTCTGCTCCTCTCTTTACCCAGCACAGGCTGCTTGTGTCTCTTTTAAGCAGGTACAAGTACTTCCAGGTAGAAGGTGATTCCAGGACTCTTCCATAGACCTGTCCAGAGCATTGTTATCTGGAGGGTCAAAACACATTTTTTAGATGAGTAGATAAAACAACTATGGGACATTTACACAATGGAATACTACTTGGCCACAAAAAAGAGGAAAATTTTACCCTTTGCAACAGTACGGATGGACCTGGAGAACATTGTGCTAAGTGAAATAAGCCAGTCAGAGAGAGACAAATACCACATGGTTTCACTTGTATGTGGAATCTGAACAAACTGAACCAGCAAGGAAAATGGGGACAGACTCATAGATAGAGAACAGGATGACAGCTAATGTGGGGGTAGGTTAGGGGGTGGAGGGACTGAGCAAAAAGGAGAAAGGACTCATGGACATGGACAACAGTGTGGTGATTGCTGGGGGCAGAGGGGTATAAGGGGACTAAATGGCAATGGAAAAGGGAAAAAAATACAATAAAGATTAAATTTAAAAAATGATAGAAAATAAAAAAGATACTTTTATTTTTTTGTTAGGAACAACTTAAATAACATCTCAAATCTTGTTCTTCTCATTCAATTCACTTTTGGCATCAGATTGCATCAGGTACTGAAGACACCTCTTTTCTAGCCTTGATTCATTTAATAGCAACAAAGCATATCACACAGGAAAAGGTTAATCATTTTTGTTCCTGCATTCTGAATTCTTTCCAGTTCAATCATCCATTTTTAAAGTTTGAGGACAAACTGTAGTCTCCTAAGAAGGGTTTTATTATACAAAAGAAAGATTATCGGGCCCCTTGGTCACCATACTGCTTCTGTTACACCCTGGGACTCCTTGGAATCTGTTACCATTATTTTTCTTTCAAAGCACTGTACTGCAAACAGATATTCAAAAATGTCTTGCTGTAGTTGGTTAATATCTGCTAGATTTACTAGTAACTGTTCATTTTTAGTAACTTCATTCCTAGTCACTATTCATTTTTATTTGTGTTGTGTGTATGTGTGTGTGTGAGAGAGAGATTTCGTACCATGTGACCATTTGTTCATTCGTTCATTTGTTTGTTCATTCATTCATTCATTCATTCAGTCATTCACTCTAGGGTCACTTTCTGTTCTTAGCTATGGTAGGAAAGCACTGAGATAGCAGATCCAGGGTACTAGGTTCTTACCCTGCCTTGACTAAAATCAAATTGCTGTGTGATCTTGGGCAAGAAGTGAGTTAACCTATATGGGTCTTAGAATCTCCCCCTGTAAAATGGAAGGGTAGGACTAAATCCGTAAAACATGTCCTATTGTTACTATTTCAGGAGCCTATTCTGTTTTACATTTTATCCTTGTCTTTGTTTAAATTAACTGATACTACTGTACCAGAGCCATCTATAGGGTATGGAAATAGGGATAATTGTCTCAGATTTCAAATTCTGTGTGAGTGTGTGTGTGTCCTGTCATTGTGGGAGCTGAGGTAGCCATTTGGAAAGTCAGTGAAGGACCAGGAAGTGATACTACAGTTGACATGCATTTAACTACAAACCGATGTAAGCTTCCCTGCACCCAACCCTGCCCTTCTCCCACAATCATCAGTGCATTAGGGCTGAGTGCCCGATAATATCCTTCCTTTCTGAGACTGCACATTTTTTCATTAAATGTCTCCCTTCTTGAAGATTGTACCTGACTGTCATCTTAACCAAATTTCTGTAGCCTGAGGTATGAGAAAAATAAGTGGATTATTTTGATTCAATTTTCCAGAGAAAGGGCTTATGAGATTACTTGTTATAAATTGTGGTTTTGACAATTCACATTGGCCCAGATTCTGGAGACACAGACTTGAGTGTGAGCCATAGCTCTACCACTTACCAGCTGCATGGCCTTGGACAGCTCAGATTTGTCCCTCTCAGATTAATGTTTTTCCATTTGCAAGTGAAGAAAATAACAACTTTGCAGTGTTATTGAAGTGGGGAAAGAGGAAGATTATAAAAAAAATGTATGAATAATGTATTTACTATTACTCATATTCTTATGTTCAGCTATATCAGTAAAGGACTAAGAGTCTCTAGACCTTTTTCTGGAAACAATAACACAAGTAAGTTATCTTGAGTTAAGGACAAACACCTCCCACCCCACCCCCAGGGCCCTGTAATCCAGACCAAGTTCTCCTAGTTCCTCTGAAAAGCCCTTAAATTGAGATTCTGAAGTTGCTCTGAGCTCAAGAGAGAATTATCTCTGGCTCTTTCATCCTTGCTGCCCTTGTTTAGATAACACACCCTTCTGTTAAATTAATGTGGTATGATTTGTAGCTCCCAAAGCTATTTGATTGCACTTGTTAGCTCTCAATTTTCTGAGTGAATATAAATCAATCACTTGATGATCTGTTCCAGTATCACTCAGGGTTTGTGACATTAAGCTGACTTATCTATCATCTGCAGGGCCATTCTTCTTTTCTCCTTTTGAAGCTGGCCCTGATATTTACTCTTTTCCAAAATGTGGGGGCTTCTCTAATGGAATTTATTTTAAAATATTAAGTAGCAGGTTTGACAATGATGGCGCCCATTCATTGAAATCCCCCATCACCACCAGCCCTGTCCCAGAGTGACCTGGCGTGTAAGAGGAGCACCCCTTCTTGAGGGTCCGGAGGTTTGCGACAGGTGGTCTTTATTCTAACTCTTATTCCTACTTTGCTCCTTTGCTTTCAGTTGCTCAAGGCACACGGACAAGACAGTATGCATTCTTAATTTTTTTTTTTAATTGAGAAGACTCAATTAACTTTGCCCAGGTGAGACTTGCAGTCACTTCGATGCAGGTCCTGGCCCTGCTACCGAAAGGAGTGCTGCAGCTGCTCTACTGGAATAATTTGATGTGACAGCTGCTTTGCTGCAGCGAGTAGTCATCGAGATCAAGCTGGGGAGAGACGTCACCATCTCCTGGTAACACAATAAGAGCTAACATTTATTGGGCACTTCCTATAGGCCAAACACTGAGCTGTGCACTTTTTATGGATTATCTCATTTAGTACTGTAAACATCCTTATGAATTAGATTCCATTATTATCCTTATTTTAGTGATGAGCTTGGGTTCAGCTCCAGACTCCATGTCAGGGAGGGGCGAATGTGGCCAAGTACTGAGGAGAGCTCCTAGACTTCACCTAGACAATATGACCTTTCTGTAATACCACCAGGTATTAAAGACCTCAGAAATGGTCTGAAAAATCATGGATAGAGTCAGAGACTCTAGGTCTTAGCAGTCGAAGTCACCTCTAGGGACCACTGATGTAGCTCTTGTTTTAGGCATGTTTGACTTCATTGACCTGTTCTAAGCCTCCAGATCCTCATTTACAGAGTCCCTATTGTTACTCATTGATAAAGGCAGGACCTGTAAGGCAGCAAGAGAGAAAAGATACAGTAGTTGCAAGTCTTGCATAGACTTTTTCACTGATGAAAAGCACCTATTAAATGTTACTTTGTGCCCATCTAGTGCTGACTCACTGTAGAGCCTATGGTGTATGGTGAGTATATGGGGGGGCACATATATAAATATAAAAAGGGCTGAACAGTTTGCAGGGTAGAGGCAGTGGTGCTTGGAAACCTAGCTAACGTTTGAATTTAAAATATGAATTTAAATGTAGGAAGAGTACATAGGACCAATTTGGTAGGAACAACTCTTTCTCAGCATTTTCAAGTCAGTATAGTAGTTTGAAGTGCTTATTTTAAAAAAAACCAGATGTCAGTCAACAGTATAATAAAACATCTGCAGGATACTGATAACACATAATACTAAAATACAACAAATGTGTTTAAATAAACATTTTTAATACTTCTGTGTATTAAGAGGACTGGTATTCTTATTAGGTGCTTTTCCTAAGTCAACACACGACTTCTTCCCCTTTTCCCTGGAACTGCTGTGAGGCCATTCTTTTCTAACTGATGTTTCTAAGAGATAAGTTCAATGTTTTCTCTTTTGGAATTTCTCCAGCTATATGACATTATCAACTAATAGATACTAACTTTACTCTGTTTCCCTTAATGCCATTTTGGTTCTCGGGTATAAAATGTAGAGGAGGTTTGACATTATAGGAGTTGGATATAATTAATTTGCCTGGAACTTTCTTTTAAATTTTTAGGTGGCATAAACTTAACAATTCTTTCTAATCATAAAAGAAATGAGAATATGGATAATAAGGACACACAAGCCAGCTGTGAAAGTTTTTATTATAGAGAGTATTTTTGTTTTATGAGGAAATATACATAGTATGTTAATAGATTAGTTGAAATAATTTAAACCCTAATTCTCATGAGTTAAGTTGAAAATTAAATTATTTAATTAATGAAGAATGGTGGTGAAGTTCTAAAATCCAGAATCCAGAAAGCTTAGAACCTGGAACTCTTATATTTTAAATAAAAAGACACCAAAAATATATCAATATTTGAGTTTATAAGTTCTGTATTTTCCCCTCTGGCCCAAGAAAGACTTTAGAATTTGAAAAGAGCTGGTAGAGGTGAATAGGTGACTTGGGATAGCATATAGAACTAGTATATGAGACAAAAGTTTAGGGACACAGTCTGTATAGACATTGTTCTTTCTCTAAAGTGTCTAAAATTAATGAGACTGTTTAGACTTATTTACAGAAATTTAATTTATTTTTACACATACTTGGACCCTGACTCATATCATTGACCAGAAATGAGAGGTAAGACAAAGGAAGGCTATGGAGGAGAGTAAGAAATCTCATTTGCAGCAAATCTCAAATATGCCCCTTCCTTTTCACCCCCTTTAACATGACTCCAGTTCAAGATCTTATGTTACACTCAGCGTTGCCTAGTAATGATGATAATGATTTTAATGAAGGTGATAATAGCACAAGTTAACATTTATTAAGTGCTTACTATGTGTTGCATATCACGTGTTTTGCACATATCAACCCATTTAATCCTCTCAGCCAATCTCTGAAGTAATAATATTTATTTTTTTAATTGAAGTAATATTGGTTTATGACATTATGTAAATTTCAGGTGTATATTATAATTCAACTTCTGTATACACTACAGTGTGCTCACCACCAAATGTCTAGTTTCTATTTGTTGCCATACAGTTGACCACCTTTACCCATTTTGCCCTCCTCCCACTCCCCTTTCGCCTCTGGTAACCACCAATTTATTGTCTGCATTTATGAGTTTGTTTTCTTTGTTTATTTGTCTTTTGTTCCACATATACATAAAATCATGCAGTATTTGACTTTTTCCATCTGACTTATTGATACGTCGCTCAGCATAGTACTCTTACATTTTATCCAAGTTTTCACAAATGGCAATATTTTATTTTTTATGGCTTAATATATCTCACATCTTCTTTATCCATTCATTTGTCAATAGACCCATATGTACAGGCTGTTTCCATTCTTGGATATTATAAGTAATACCACTATGAACATGATGCATAGATCAGTGTTTTTACATTCTTTGTGTAACTACTAAGAAGTGGGATAGCTGGATTATGTGCGAGTCCTATTTTTAATATTTTTGAGAAATTTTCATACTGTTTCCATAGTTAATGGCTGTACCAATTTACAATCCCACCAACAGTGTATGAGGGTTCCCTTTTCTCCACTTGTTTTTTTTTTTGCTAACAGCCATTCTAACAAGTATGAAGTGATATCTCATTGTGGTTTTGACCCACATTTCTTTAATAATTAATGATGTTGAACATCTATTCATATGCTTTTTGACCATCTGTATATCTTTTTTTGAAAATGCCTATTCAGATCCTCTGCCTATTTTTTAATTGGGTTTTTTTTTGTTGTTGTTGAATTGTATGAGCTCTTTATATATTTTGGATATTAACCCCTTTTCTGATGTATGATTTGCAAATATCTCTTCCCATTTGGTAGGTTGCCTTTTCCTTTACTTTATAGTTTCCTTTGTTGTACAGAGGCTTTTTAGTTTGAGGTAGTCCCATTTGTTTGTTTTTGTTTTTATTTTCCTTTCCATTAGAGCCAAGTCCACAAAACGCCACTAAGAACAGTGTCAAGGAGCTTAGTGCCTATATTTTCTTCTATGTATTATATGGGTTCAGGTCTTACATTCAAATCTTTAATTCATTTTGGGTTAATTATTGTATATGTATAAATAGTGGTTCAGTTTATTCTTCTGCCTGTCATTGTCGAGTTTTCCCAACACCATTTATTGAAGAGATTTTCCTTTCTCCATTGTATGTTCTTGGATCCTTTGTTATAAATTAATTTTCTGTAAATGTGTGGGTTTATTTCTGGGCTCTCATTCTTTTTCATTGGTCTCTTTGTTTTTTTTCCCCCTGCCAATTCCATACTGTTTCCATTAGTATAGTTTCACAGTATAGTTTGAAATCAGGGAGCATGACACCTCCAGCTTGGTTTGTTTTCCTTTGGGATTGCTTTGGCTAATTGAAGTCTTCTATGGTTCCATACAAATTTTAGAATTTTTTGCTTCCATTTCTGTGAAAAATGCCATTGAAGTTTTGATAGGGATTGCAATAAATATATGGATTATTTTAGGTAATATGGGCATTTTAACAATGTTCATTCTTCCAACCTATGAGCAAAGAATATCTTTCCATTTCTTTGTGCTTTCTTAACTTTCTTTCAACAATGTCTTACAGTTTTCAAAGTTTAGGTCTTTCACTTCCTTGGTTGAATTTATTCCTAAGTATTTTACTCTTTTAAAAAAAATTATAAATGGGATTGTTTTCTTAATTTTTCTTTCTAATAGTTTATTGTTAGTGTGTAGAAACACAATGGATTTTTGGATATTGATTTTGCACCCTGTACTTTTACTGTTTATTTATAATTTCTAATAGTTTTTTGGTGTATTCTTTAGGGTTTTCTATACATAAGCTTATGTAATCAACAGATAGTGACAGTTAGATATCTTGTATTTTTTTTCTTGCTTAATTGCTCCGGAAAGGACTTCCAATACTATGTTGAGTAAAAGTGGTGAGAATGGATACCCTTGTCTTCCTCCTGACGTCAGAGGAAAAGCTTTCAGTTTTTCACTTGAATATGATGCTACCTGTGGGTTTGTTATATATAGCCTTTTATGTTGAGGTACCTTTTTTCTATACCCATTTTATTAAGAGCTTTTTATCATAAATGCATGTTGAATCTTGTCAAATGTTTTTCCTGCATTTGATCATATGATTTTAATCCTTTATTTTGTTAATGTGGTATATTATGTTGATGGATTTGTGGATATCGAACCATCCTAGTATCCCTGGAATAAATCCCCCTTGATCATGTAGGACCCTTTAAGTGCATTGTTGTATTTAATTTGCTAATATTTTGTTGAGTATTTTTACATCTATGTTCACAGAAATATTGGCCTGTAAATTTTTGTGTGTGTGTGTGTGTGTTGTCCCTGTGTGTGTCTGTTTTGGTATCAGGGTGATAGTGACCTTGTGATATGAGTTAGAAAGTATTCCTTTCTTTTCAGTTTTTTGGAAGATTCTGAGAAGGATAGGTATAAAGTTTTCTTTGAATATTTGGTAGAATTCAGCAGTGATACCACCTGGTCCTGGACTTTGTTTTTGAGGAGGTTTTGATGATTGTTTCAGTGTCCTTGCTGGTCATTGGTCTAGTCAGATTTTCTCTCTCTCTCTCTCTATTTTTTTATTATTCAGTGTTGGAGGGTTGTATGATTTTAAGAATTTATCCATTTCTTCTAGGTTGTCCAATTTGTTGACACAGAACTGTTTATAGTCGTCTCTTAAGATCTTTTGTATTTTTGTGGTATCTGTTGTAACTTCTTTTTCATTTCTGACTTTGTTTATTTGAAGCTTCTCTTTTTGTAGTGAGTCTAGTTAAAGGTTTATCAGTTTTGTTTATATTTTTTAAAGAAACAGCTATTAGTTTAACTGATCTTTTCTATTATCTTTTCATCTCTATTGTATTTTTTTACACTGAGATTTTAATTATTTCCTTCTACTGAATTTGGGTTTTGTTTGTTCTTATTTTTCTGGTTTATTTAGGTATAAAGTTAGATTGTTTATTTGAGATTTTTGTTGTTTCTTGAGATAGGCCTGTATTAATTATAAACTTCCCTCTTAGTACCACTTTTGCTGCAACCCATAGATTTTGTTATGTCATATCTTTACTTTTACTTTTCTCTGGGTATTTTTTGATTTCTCTGATATCTCCTTTGACAAAATAGTTGGTCAGTAGCATGTTGCTTAATCTGCACACATTTGTCATTTTTCCAGCTTTCCTCTTGTAATTGTTCCTAGCTTCATACCATTGTGGTCAGAAAAAATGCTTGATATGATTTTGATCTTCTTAAATTTATTGAGACTAGTTTTGTGTCCCAACACATGGTCTATTTTTGAAAATGTTCCATGAGCACATGAAAAAATGTGTCTTCTGCTGCTTTAGTGTGGGATGTGCTGTGTATTATCTACTAAGTTCATATAATCTTGTGTCATTAGGCTGATTTTTCTTTGTTGATCTTTTGTCCGCATGATCTATTGATTGATGTAAGAGGGTGTTAAAGGTCCCTTGCTATTATTGTGTAGCTGTCAATTTCTTTAAGTCTGTTATAATTGCTTTATATATTTTTGTGCTCCTATGTTGAGTGCATATTTATTAATAGCTATTTTGTCTTTTTGATGGATTGTCCCTTTTATCATTATATAATATCCATCTTTGTCTCTGGATATCATTTTTGGCTTGAAGTCTATTTTGTCTGAACTGAGTATGGCTATACTTGATTTCTTTAGCTACCATTTGCTTGGGAGTATCATCTTTTACCCCGTTCACTTCGAGCCTATGCCTTTAGAGCTGAGATGAGTCTCCTGAAAAGAGCATGTAATTGGGTCTTATTTTTTTAAACCATCTAACAACTTTATGCCTTTTGATTGGTGAACTTAATTCATTTACATTTAGGGTGATTATTGATATATGAGGGCTTACTATTGTCATTTTATCTTCTGTGTTCTGGCTGCTCTATAACTTCATTGTTTCTTTCCCTTGTGTTTCTCTCTGTCATTTTAGTGTGGTGGTTTTTATGATTTTTTTTTCAGTTTCCATGTTTTATGTTTTGTGTCTACTTTGGATTATTGTTTTGTGGTTGTAATAAAATTTGTACGATATGTCTCATAGATAAAGTAATCCTTTTTCGGGTGATAGCACCCTGTCTACTAACGTAGGTAATGGTTTTATGCCCGCTTTACAGATGTGGAAATGGACCTGGAGTTGTTGAATAACTTGCCTGTGTTCACACAGTACGTGCCTGAGTAGGAATTTCATTTCAGGCAGCTGGGCTCCAGAGCCCAAGTCTGTAATCTCTGATACTTCATTGTCTTCTAACTCAATGTCTTACCTCTTGGCTAGCCTCATGCTCCTGTCAGATTTAATGTTCTTAAAATATTACTTCAAACATTTTATTTTTGTACTTGAAAGCTTTCTTGGCTTCTTCCCAAACATAGAGTAAAATCCAAACTCTTCAGCTGGGCAGTACACTTTCTAGTTCCATTCTAGCACGCCAGCACCACCTTCTTTATTGGCCATGGTCTACTCCTGGCGGGCTGCCCTGCTCACTGTCTCTCTCCCCGCACCTCCACTCCACTCTGCTCCGAGATTACCAGGTGTTTTTCCTCTTTTTGAATCTCTGGTTATGCCATTTTCCCTGCTAATATCAGTATTTCCTCCCTGCTCTTCTCCTCTCTCCCAGCTATCCAAACTCAGCACATTACTTTCCTGCAGCAGAGGGTGACCGGGATGTGCTGGGATTCTAAGCCATGCCCAAAGGCGTAGGAATGTTTAGCCTGGAGGAGAGAAGACATACAGAGACAAAACCATTCATCTTTAATTAAAAAGCTGCCATGTGGAAGAGGTGTGGAGTAGTTTTTTTCAGCCTGAGGCTGCAATAGCTAAGACTTATGGATAGAAAAAAGCAAGTAGAAGACAGCATGTCCTTCATGGGTAGTTCTATTTATAAATTTAAGAACACTAAGAAATAGGTTATCTTTATAGCAGTGATCAGACTATATGAGGGGGACTCCCAAAACCTGAAATTTATGTATGAAAAATTTATTCTTATAAATATTTATTCTTATATGTTTAAACTTCAGTCACCTTCAAAGTACTTCCCATTTGATGTAATACACCTATCAAGACATTTTTTTTCCACTGCTCAGAACAGGTTTTTAACCTGTTGATTTTGATGCCTTTTACTGCTTTTGCCATTTTTTTTGTTTCACCTCTTCCTCATTGGCAAAATGTTTCCCTTTGAGGAATTTTTTCATCCGGGGAAACCAAAGAAGTATCTTGGGCAAGTCTGGTGAATAGAGAGGGAGGGGCTTGGGGTCCTGCCGTTTTTGGTCAAAAACTGCTGAACACTCAGTGCAGTATGGGACAGGTGCTTGTAAATCACCCATCATGAAGTGGGCAAATGCATTGAAAGTGGGCAAATGCATTAAAAAAAAAATTCACTATAAAAGAAGCCAAACACAGCCTCTTACAACTATGCCATCTGGTACACTGCTACAGATGGGTTCCTAAAACACTCACCTAGTGGGAGAAGCCTGTACTACAAGGGATTCACCCTCCAGAAAATAATTCTGGTGTTTTTGGGTTCCCCCCTTTATTCTGTGGTCCACTGCTGGTCCACGAAGGTCTTCCTGATGGGCCAAAAACAGATTCAAAATTCAGCTCCTTTCCTTACATGGCATCTACCCAGAGAACACAGTGTCATTGGGTTTTATTTTCATTAACCACAGATGGTGTATGCATAAACTAAAATATGTGCCCTTGTCAGCTTACCGAGTGGTATTACTGTATTTTGCCATGTATAATGTGCACCCATGTTCTTTAATGCATAAGTATAAATAAAAACATTGAAAACATTTATATAGATATGGAATTAGCACTACCCATGTATACCGCACACCCTTATTTTTCCCCTCAAAAATTTTGGGCAAAAATGCACATTATACATGGCAAAAAATTTAACAAATAGGGCTCAGCAATTGACAATGTGGCAAAACTACTGTGTGTACTTATAGGTAGAGATAAGGCACCCTTGGGAAAGTCCCAGACATATTGCTTCATGATTAATTGCTGTGTTTCTTTTAAAACTATGATAACTTGATACTACATATGATCATTTATAACATTCTGTTTTAATGAAAAATTATTAGCTTAGCATCATTATTATCTATTTTGTTAATTATGTCAGTTATTGTATTAACACTAGTCTATAGTAGGAGATATTTTTTCAAGAGCATTTGAACCTACAGTTTCCCATTGACTAGACTTTAAAACCATATATTTAGCTCAAATATGAGTTATCATTACCTTTATGGACCTATCCCTATTCATATACATCCAACCCCCCTCTCTCCCACTTCTAAATTGCTTTGCTTGTTCAGTGATTTCATTGTCATTACCACCATGTATCTGCCTCCATTTATAAAAGAAGATGGGCCCTGGGGTCTTTTGTGCCTCCCAAGTTTGCTTCTGGCAAAAATTTTTTTTCGCTGAGGTTTCAGAAACAAGATGGATGATTCAATTTAATGGCCTTTGTGCTTTCTTCTGCTTTTGATTCTTTATGCTCTTCAGACTTCTGCAGTGAAACCCGGTGACCTTCCCCTTTCCTAAACTCGTAGGCTGCATCACATATTTTAGCATCCTTACAGTTTTCTTGCCACCAGTAGAAGTGACAGTGTGATTGGGAAGTGCACTGGGCAGGGCCTTTGACTACCACCTTGCTAGAAAGGGCTTCCTTTGTATTCAAAGCATTGGAAATATGGGTTCAAAGGAGATGGAAAAGATGTGTACCTATTTTGTAAAAATCAATTTAATTTATGTTGTTATTAAGCAATTCTCTTTTACAAATAGTCCTTTAATTTTTAAGATCAGCTGGTGCTTTGACAGAGTAGTTTAAAAAAGAATGATTATTCATGCAGGCAGCAGCAAGTTATTCCAACAGTGCTTCATTTCACACTATTATAGGCTTTTCTTAAAAGAAACAGTAATCTTTGTGATGAGCATGTGGAACTATTTCTTCAATACAAATCCAATTTATTTTGGCCAGCTGATTTGTGCTTGCAGCCAGATCATTGGACATGGTATTAATTATTCATTAAGGCACTGGGAAGGACAGCATTTGCATTCTCTTGCAGTCAAAATTGATGAATTTTTGCATTTGTACTATAGGAATAGCTTCCAACTCAATGCTAAAACTCAATATAATCTTAATAAAAATTTTGAAAAAAGACCCCAATAATTTGAACTTTCTCATATCCACAGAACATTTGTTTTATTGGACCCTTATGTCCTATTAAAAGTGTGTTGAAAATATTCTTTTTGTATCTAATCATATGAATATGGCTTTAAAAAATTGGAAGAACATTTCAAATGAAAGGTCATAATCACTGTAATAGAGCTTAAAAATTGTGATTTGGAGAACAAAATTGCAACTCATGTCTTTATAAAAGGCATTTACTAAAGCACATCTTCAGCATTTTGGTTTTCAGATAAGAAAATATTGGGACTATAACCACCTTTAATATGAGAACAAGTAGTGTTTACATAGATTAGAAATACCAAGCCCCAAACAGACTTGTCTTAAATGAGGAATATGGTTGGAGATATTGCATATTGCCAGGCCCTTTCGGTCTCAGGTAAGACTTGGTCTGAGATTCTGACTTATCTGAAGCTACAAATAGATCTATGGAATCCAGGCCACTACTGCTGCCACTCCATTACCTCATACTTACCAGGGTGTCTGAAATGCTATTCTAGCACCCGGCCGGAGGGGAGCTGGGGCAGGCATGTCTGACACTGTGCTTTCCTCAGGAGGCAGAAGTGGCTAGTGGCACTGATGAATGTCTTTCTGTATCATGTTATTAAGTTTGTAGAGAAATTTCAGTTCCACAGGCTGTGCATGTTTTGAAGAGGGTACTTATAGGAGAAAGTATGTGTGTTGGGGGAGATGTGCATTGGTTAGGATGCCTCTGGCTACAAGTAACAGAAAACCTGGTCTCTGGCAGACTTAAACAATAAAGAGACACATCTCACATAACTGGGAGCCCAGAGGCAAAGCAGGCTCCAAGGCATGGTGATCAGAGGTTCAATGATGGCATTGAGGACCTGGATTCTTCCCATTTCTCTCCTCTGCAACCTTCTAGGGATGTGGTTGCGAAATGATCACCAACAGCGATCAGGGTACATGCTTCCTTATTCATAATCATCAGGAGAAAGAGTTGGGGGGACTCTTTCTTTCAAGCGTGAAATATATATTCTTCCTTTTGGTAGGATTGGTCCATCCTAGGTTATATGCCCATATCAGGACCAGTAATCATTGTCAGAAAAGTTCTGTGTGCAGATTGGGTTATATTTTTCACAATTTCAGGAAATGGGGTGGATGCCTGGACAACACTCTTAGAGGATGAAAAGGAAAGATGAATCTGGGTAAGAACCAAAGTGTATGCTATCAAGAAGAGAAGTGCTCCTTTTTACTTAGGGGAAGCTGGCATCTGGGGCATCGTTTGTTCAGATCTTACTGTAGTCATCTTCCTCCTTATCTCCATTTCTCCTTTCTGCCTCTCAGGCTTCAATAAATGCCTATAGTATAGGCTGGTATTGCTATGATAGCTTGATAATGGTCTATTTTTGTGATCTATATTTCACAAACCTCTTCAGGTATATTTATGTCTCCAAGTTGGAGGTAATAATGAGAAAACTTTTAATACATGTTACCCCATGTTCCACTAGGAAAGTTGTATTAATGTGTTTGTTCCAGCTTCACATGAGTGTCCAATTTCTATTCCTTGCATAGCACCAAATTATAAAATAAATTAAGAAATAATAGTATGTTTTCTTGTTTTGAAAATTGTATTTTTTTGATAAAACCAGAGACATGGAAATAAAGAACAAACTGACAGTGACCAGAGGGGAGAGGGGAGGGGAATAACACGGGAAAGCAGAGGAATGGTCAAGTCAAGGAACATGTATAAAGGACCCATGGACAAAGACAATGGGTAGGTGGGGAGGATTGCATGTGGGAGGTGGGGGATGGTTGGGGCAGAGGAGAGTAATGGGGGAAAAATGGAGACAACTGTAATGGAACAACAATAAAAAAAGAAAATTATATTTTTCAGACATTACACATATATATTTTAAAATTACATTTTACTTATTCTAATTGATTAAGATTTCATATTTTTATTTGCACTTCGTATATCTTTTTGTGATCACTGGAGCATTTTGCCAATTTATTAATTGGGATGAGATTTTCTTGATTGATTAATCAAGTTGTGGGAGATTGATCACACTAATGGTCCCAAATTTTCACCTTTCCTTATATCCATTGTGCCCTTTGTCCCATTACTTTGGAGTCCCTCCTTTAGAAGCAGAGTCTTTCCCCTCCACACGACTTGCTTTGCCCCATACAATGAGGCAGAAGCGATTGTTTGTGACTTTTGAGCCCGGGCCCCAGCAGCTTTGCCTGTTTTTGCTTTACCTCCTGTACATCTTCCATCATCGTGAGTACGTGCCAGGACTCGCTTGCTGGAGGATGACAGACGTGTGGAAAAGAGCAGAGGCCTTGTGAACCAGTTGACATTAGCTAACCCCAGAGAGGACAGTGAGCCCAACCAAGATCAGCAGAGCCGCCTTGTTATCCCTTCGCTGACCTCCGTCTGTGAACCATAAATGATTATTCCAGTGATCTTTTGAAGTTTTGTTTTTTTTTGGTTAGGAAGTATTGTTATGGTAATAGATAACTAATACAACTATTATTCTCTTTTATCCATTAGTTACAAATGTGCTCCAGATCTTGCCTTTCAATTTTGCTTATGATGTTTTGACTAATAGCAGTTTAAGATGTTTACATAACCAAGTCTGCTTTTCCCTTTGTGATTCTTGCGAGTCTGCTTCTCCCATTGTTCTAATGTGTAGAAAATCTTTCATCACTGAGAAATCAGATAAATATGTACATAGATTTTATTTTGTGGTTTCAATTTTACATCTAATTTTTATATATATTTGGGTTATTTTGTTATATGGTATGATCTGAGAATATAGACCTTTTTTCCCCAAAATAAATTTTCCAACCACTATTGAAACAGCCTCTTCTCAGTTTCATTAATGAAGCCACCTCCAATATTTGGCCCTGAGATTATATATTACACTTACTTTTAAAAATATTATTTTAATAGTATTGAGGGTATTGTAGTTTTACAATATGTTCTAATATTTGTAAGGAGAAGACATCCCCCATTTATGAAAATAGCAAAAACAAAATTGAAAAAAAGAACATACCAACAGATAAACTTTAGAACCACTTTGGTAACTCCTCCATCTCCTAATTTTTTTGCAATTTTGATGGACATTTCATTACATCTTTAAATTAACTTGGAAAGACCTGCTATCTTTATGCTAGTTAACCATCTCATTCATAATCATGCCAAATGGTACTATTTAAGTCATTTACATATTTTAGTGTATTTTCTTATGTCTTACACACTTGAAATTTTTTCTCTCCAATTTTTTCAGCTGTTATTGTTATTTGAATTTTCCCCTTATTTCTTCTATATTGTGACCTTAGACTTTCCTTTTGGGTGTTTATCACAAGTCAAACTATGTTTTCAGAATTATTAACTTGAATGGTCAGTTAATTTCATGATTTAATTTCAAAGGAAGCGACTGTTTTCCTTTGAATATATAAGGTGGGCAAAGATGGAATCAAACCAGAGAGCCCAGCTCCCCTTCCTTCTGAGGATCAGTATTGGAGGGATAGGGCTGCAGACAACTTTCGCTCTAGATATCAGATTAGCGGAAAAGGCCTGCATGATGATAGGTAAATGGAATCCCTATGGGACTCCTTCTCTTGTGCTAGCTGGTGGCAGCGGAGGACCTGCCATCTTCATCTCTGGGCACACGGGACAAGGGCTTGTGCCCCTATAGGTTTTTCTGTGAACCACAGCCTTGTAAGAATGGTGATGCACTTCCTACTTTGCCCCAGACTGCTCTGTTTTGTGCCTGTTGTCCTAATATAATTGTTTATACTTCCTGCTTTCACTTTCAAAAGTATTCTGGCCTGGATGATGAATTACACTGTCCCCCCATCATACTGTACCAGGAAGCAGTGACTGCAGTTACACAGCCGCAGTACCCTCAGACTGAGAACTGAGACGAGAACAGGTGCTTAGCAAACGACGAGGCTCAGACTGCTAATGAGGAGAGGCAAAGATCACCTTTGTGAGCACAATTCCCTGTTTACAGAGCCGTGTGTTTCGGTGGAGACAGCAGTGGCAGAGGAGCACGCTTTCATGACCTTTTGGACCAACCCTTGCACCAACTAGCAAGGCCTTCTTTTCAGAGCACTGAGCTATTATCTTTGCTTAATTGGGTGGAACAGTGTTTGGTGCATCCTGAAGCGGCAACTAGCTGAGACACCTCAAACTCAAGCCACAAGCAAGGTTTATGTTGAGAAAGCAGTGGGAGAGGGGATTTGGAGAGTGAAATTCCTCCTTCCGGGGGAAGCCCACACCCTCCCTGTGTTATTGAAGGGGCTGAGAAGCCGCATCAGGTGCTGGATGTCATTGCCATGCATGACTTGATGACCGCACTGGATGTCATCATCTTCCCAGAGCCTTCTCCTCAGAGATTATTGACAGAAGTGCAGACTCCTGGAGACTTGACTCCTGAAGGAGGTTTGTCCATATCCATACCCCCCCACCCCAAGCTGCTGGCCTTTTGTCCTTCAGTACTTGAGACCATTGAGAAGGAGCAGGTTAGGCTCCTGTGATTTGGTCCTGTCGTTGCCCTAAAACAGCATTTCCCAAAGTGTGTTCTGCAGAGCCCCAGTTCTGAGGGGGAATAAAAGCCGCACTGAGAGAAAGGGGGTAGATTTAGGTACCAGAGCTATTCATGTTCGTCTGCATCTGTCTTCTCTCACATCAACGCGAGGCTCTTAGGGAAGTTCTTTTAGGAGCCAGGGCATGAACAAGGCTTTGAAGGATTGTGTCAACAAGTCAGGAAAACAATTTTTGAGAAAGTGAGTTGATTTGGAAAGGTCAGAGGCATCCTGTTGTGGAGATTTTGAGTGAAATGAGAAAGCCGACTAGAAGACAAATTTAGTTTACTTTTTTTCCTTGTTGGAGAGGACAGGCAAGCAGCTAGAGGCAGAAAAGGGAGATTATTCTGCACAGTGTTGCAATGTTAGTATAGGTAGGATATGGTAAGGGCCTGTAGCAATGTGGCAGCAATGGGGATAGAAAAGAGAAATTAGATGTAAGAAGAACACAGAACTGTGCAAGATGCTCGCGTAGGACAGTCACTTTGGCGGTGACAATCAGCAGTAACAATGGTGTGTTAAGAGCAGGTAAAATCTGAGACGTCACTATGTGCCACACACTGTACCGACTGAACACAATCCATAAATGATCTCACTCATTCCTCCCGAGGACACTAAGGGGCAGTATTTGCATTTTGCCAACTAGGAAGTGGGGATCTGTAGAGGCGAAGTCCTTTCAATAACCTAGAGCTAAGAAGTGGTGCCTCACACTTTGAAACTCTGCAGAGCCCCAGAAATGCTGTGGGACCAGACATGAGACCCAGCTGCCCAGAGAGACTGGGCGGAGGGGATGGTGACCAGGAGGAGCAGGTGGCCTTCTCCCTTCTGGACCCTGTGGGCTCTGGGGCAACTGAGGGTGCAGATTTCACCTCAGAGGAGGTGGATTTCGTTCTGTCACTTTAGGGGTGGTTGGCGAGGGGATTTGAGAGAAAACAGTGATCTGATTTATTTGGAAGGCAGTCTGGATGGGACGAGTCTAACAATGAAGGGTCACCAACCGGATGCTCTAGGGACTTCGAATAGCTCTGGTGCTTATGATATTAATTTCAATCTAACATTTATTTGAACAGAAGTGATAAAGTTGCTTTCCCCTATCATTTGAAATGGGTGTTAAAATCCTATTAAAAATCTGAGGATGACTGAAGACTGCACTCGGGAGGAAAAACAGTTTCTAGCTTTTGTAAAATAACTTTCAAATATGTCAAGTATTTACTTTCCATTGTGGTTATAATGGTACTTCAATATTTCTTATGGTTGGTTTGGGGGGGCGGGAGGAGAGGCATTTGTATAATTTAAAAAAATAAATTATGATGCCAAATATTCTTCACAACAATTTTGAGTCAGTTTCTGAGCAGGTCTATAGAGGCTGTTAAAGTGTGAGATTACAGCAGAAAACCAATTTCAACATAAGCCTATGGAGATCCCATTACAACATAAAAATGAAATGTTGCCAATGTATGTTATACACTACACCCAGAAATAGATAGAAAGCAATACAAAAACCCTCATGCTTATATAATATTTTGGTTCAGACATTCATCCATTGATTGAGCAGCATTTTCTAAGAGGAAGCTGATACAGCATTTTTACCTAAAATGGTAGCTGTTATACCACAGATGATGTTTTATTTAAATGGATTATACATTAAGTCACCTGGGAAAATTGCACAGAAACTGAATTCAAAATCTTGAGCCGTAACTAGACAACTCAAGGATATTAACTGAGAAGTTCACCTAATCAACATGTTTAATATACTACTGATTCTCTACCCTGGCCATATATTAGAATCACTTGGGAAGCTGTAAGAAATACCTATATCAGGGTTCTACCCTAGGAAGTCTAATTTAATTGATTTGCTAGTGGCATGGAGGCATCAGTATTCTAACGTGCAACACTGGTTTACATAATCCCCCAAAGATGGATTCAGTAGGGTCTGCTATGCGTACCACCAAAGAATAAAAATAAAAATTGAAGATGGTGCTCTGCCAACCAGGAGCAGAAATTGCATGCAAATGGGTACAATAACCTATGCCAAGGTCTCACTCACCACAGATGCCATGTCTTTTTGGAAGTTTGATGGAGGAAATATTGAGGAAGGGTGGAGTAGAAGTGAGAGCATTTAAAATGTACCTACGGCGGCTTGGATTTCTGGCTGCTTGCACTCTGAACTGAACTATTACTGAGACACAGACACTTAGTGGTCGAGCCAAATCTATTGCCTAAATTATAGGTGGATAGCGGTGCTCTGGATCTATTGAGTATCCACCCCGTCTCAGCTTTAGAGGACCAGGAGTGAGCATAAGACCTAAACTTACCAAATCAGAAGGAATTTATATTCCTTCCTTGCCTCCCATAAGCAGTGTTGACAAGCAAACACAACTTAAAGTAGCAATCAATGCTATCTTGAAACCCTGAAGGGAGTCAGACTTAGGAGGAAGTTATACCTAGAAAGGCAGAATGGAGATATAGAAAGAATCCGGGTCTTTGATGACATCACAGAGTTGCTGACCACAGGTACTAGGAAACTGCTCTATTTCTAGACCTGTAAGGTAAATAGTTCCTCATTGTTTATTTGAGTAAATGATGCATAACTAGTGAATTAGTTCAGGTGGACAGAAAGAAGAGAGCATTCTAGTTGGAATTAGGGATTCCATTTTGACACTAACTCAAAGACCTTAGACAAAGGGAAATTTTTCTGAACTTCAGTTTTCTCCTTTTGTAAAGTTAGGGATCTGAACATGAACTAGGGTTTTTACAATACTGTAAGATTTAAGAGTATGTTTAAGAATTTTATTCATTGAGTTACGTTTGCTATGCAGTGTTTTCTGATGAAACAACGTTATTTTCCAACATACTTAATACAGTATATCTCCTATTTGTGACCTACCAATTTCAAAATTTGTAGATAGTTAATCTCAAGTGAAATTTCAATACATCTTCATTGATATTTCAGTTTTGAATTGTCAATTATGGGGAATCAAGGCCAATCTAGTCTTTAGTTTTATTCCCATTTTTACTTCCTACGTTGGACTTGATTTTTCCCCCCCCTCGGTAGCCTTCTATCCAGCTACTGCCTCTTGAAATGGCATTAGACCAGATCACACATGCTCATGTCAGGCTCAGCTCAGGCTCATGAATAGGTAACACACTCAGAAAAGATTACCTAATGGGGAGTGTGGAGGTGCAGGCGGAGTGCTAGGAGCTTTGCTTACCTTCAGCCCGAGAATCTTGACTTTAATAAAAATGCAATGTCCCAAAGAGGTTTATTAACTTGGGCTTCATAAAGACTTCCATCACTGCAGGCAAATCCTTTTGAGCTTACATTCTGAAAGGAAAATGGTATATACGAGTATATGTACACACACTTACAGAACAAAATTTGAAGATATACTGTGCATCTTGAGGTCAGTCTTCAATTTTCTCCCATTATAGCTGAGGTTCCATAGCCGATGTGCTGATGGCAATCATCTTACAACTCACCTGGTATTTACCTTTTTCTGTGTTTTCTGTATTGCTCTCATTCTGGTGACTTGACTGCTACTTCCCTGCTCTCCCTCCTCCCTCTCCCTTTTGGTAGTTAGTGAGTAGCTAATATGTGCCAGGCATGGTACGGTAGCGGAGCTACAGAAGTTCTCTCTGTCTGGTGGGGGCAAACAAACACAAAAAACAAATGATCACAGAGAGTGTAATAATTTCCATTTAAAAGGAGGGAAAATAACCACCTCTTTGGTAAGATATGATCTGGTAAGAGATGACATGTTCACTGTCTTTTTAATAACACAAAAGGTGTGGCCTAGAGGGTAAATATGTGGTAAACACTGAACCTGTACATGAGATTCACTGCGATACACTTCCTCCAGTCCTCCTCCACTTCATAGCAATGTGAAAATTTTTAGGGTGGTTCTATGAGGCCTGAAAGCATAACCAAAGTCTCCACCGAAGCACATGTGAGGGTGACTTGGTTTGTGATTACATGTGATAACTGTGCTGTAGCCCCAACACATTTCTTGTTTATAAGGCCTTTAGAAAGAACTCCCATCCCAGTGCTCTCAGCTAGCCTCTCCCCCACTGCCCACAAACATCTCCCAAATCACCAAGAAAGCAATCGATCAAAATCTACAATCTTACTTCAGTCTAAGAAAAACCAAAACTTTTTCAGAAGATTTCTCTCAGAGTAGATTCGTTTGCAGAGCCGTTGATGGCTCTTGTATTGGCAATTCTTATTCACTCGTAAACATATGGTCTTTATGGTAGAGCTGCCCGGTTATTTAAATATTGCCCAATACAGAGTCTAATCATGTAAGAGATGCACAGATGGTGCTGGAATGAACACACTGGTGGACCCTGAAGTTAACTTCCCTCATTCTCTGTTGCATTTTAATTTGTTTTGTGATTTATTGACAATGGATTTGATTAAAGTAGAAATCTGCTAGGTAGTTTCCAGGTTGTGTGAGCTCTGTGTCTAGTAACCTCATATGAGTGTGTGTATTGTCTGGTTAGCTTTTAAAATCAGGTTTTAAAATCTTGTCTTTGAGTATTACTTTAAAAAATATGGCTCTTCTTGTGCTAGATAATTGAATAAAGTAGTAGCTGATGCTTATCAAGAGACTTAGACAATAAGTATATAGAGTTTTGTGCTGTAACAGATTATTACAGTAAAATCAAAGTAAATGCAAGTATTATTCTCCCCAGATAAAGAACATTATGTCTAGGGTTTTAGCGTTTCTGTTATGGTTCTGGATTTGAATAAGTAGCTGTGTGGGCAAACTCAGCTCATCTCTCTGGCCTCGCATCCTTCATCTGCAAAATGAGTGCTTTTCTGCCAAAAAGTTTGAAAGTAGCCTTTAAATAAAATTTCAGGGGGTGATAAATTATGTGAAAGAGAAAACTGGAGCTTCTGTCAAGGCAGGAATAGTCAGGAATCTAGTGTCCAGAAATGTGGAGGAAACCTTACTGAGAAATATGGAACAGCTTCCAGTAAGCAGGGGGGCAGGGACCATGATTTCTTCCCTTCGGGGTTTTTTTTTTTTGTAATTTTCACTGGAGGATATACTTACTCATCAGAGAGAGAGAGAGAGAGAGAGAGAGAGAGAGAGAGAGAGAGAGAGAATGTGAGAGAGAATCATTGATTGGTTGCCTCCCATATACACCCTGACTGGGGATCAAACCCACAACCTAGGTCTGTGCCCTGACAAGGTATTGAACCTGACACTCCAACCAACTGAGCCACCCAGCCAGGTCTCTTCCCTGTATTGATGATGTAACCTGCAATGTAATATAATGTGAAGTGCCAGAGCAGGAAGCTCCCATTTCTAGAATGGCAAATCAGGAAACGTTGTGTACAGCAGTGCTGTTTGTCCAGTGATGGCGAAATAAGTCTGTGCTTGTTTCAAACTGAATTTTTTGATGGGTCATTTGGTCTTCAGCATTCTGTCACCTTCAAACTATGAAATCCTGTGCTTCTAATCCTCACAAGCATGGGAAGATACCTCATGAGAACATATCATTCTCTGAAGTAATCACCTATCCTTCAAGTGGTGATCATCCAACTCACTTGTAGACAGAAGTCAGCATAGAGTAGTTTTAAGCAGAGACCCCTAGGTAATCCCATTTCTGGGTGATTTCATTAACTACTTGCAGTGACTTTCTTGATTTGGAGATGATTTTCTACCAGACTGGGAAGTACTCATCCCTTCTGCATTTATTTATTTTATTATTATTTTTTAACTATTCAATATTTGCATTTTTTATTGATGAAACCAGTTACTTTACCATGCACAGTCTGCTCCTAATTGTTTTAAAAACAGGACTTTTTAAACTTTTTATTTGTTTTTTTTAGATTATATAGACCAAAAAAGTCTAATGAAATTTTATTTTTTTTGTATTTTGTCTTTCTTATGATTTTCTTTTTTCTTTTTTAAAATTTATCATTGTTCAGTTACAGTTGTCCTGCCTTTTTTCCCATTGTTCACCCCTACCCTGTTCCCCCCCCAATGCTCACAGTCGATCCCCCCCACTGCCCCAATCTGTGCCCATGAGTCCTCTATCTGTGTTCCTTTGCTTGACCCTTCCCCCTCTTTCTCCCGTTACCTGTCTCCTTCCCCTCTGGTCACTGTCAGTTTGTTCTTTATTTCCAAGCCTCTGATTCTGTTTTGCTCACTTGTTTGTTTTGTTGATTATGTTCCACTTACAGGTGAGATCATGTGGTATTTTTCTTTATTTAATGTCTGCTACATGCCAGGCATTTGCTCAGTGCAAGAGAGGAAAGAAAACTCTTCATTTTCAAGGAGGTTAAAGTGTAGAGTGGGAGATGCCACACAAACTAACCATTCCAATGCACTGTGGTGAGTCGCACTGAGATCTGAACAAGGTGCTATTGCGAGGACGGACAAATAAGCCAATTCAACCTGGTGGGAGAAGGCTTCCTGGAGGAGGCGATGCCAGAATAAGCTGAGAAGGAGGCTAAGAGGAGGAAGAAAATTGTTCTAGTTGGAGGAAATAGCATAAGGGGGAACATTGAGGCAAGGAACAGGAAAAGGGTTGAGGCTCTCCCAGAGCTTTGCAGTAGCTAGAGAATCAACTCTCTGTGTATGTGTGTGTGTGTGTGTGTGTGTTTAGGCTGGAAACAAGGCTAGAGAGGTGGGCAGAGGTTCCCTCACATATCACAATCAGGGGCTTGAACTTTAATCTGAAGGCAGGATCTCTGATGGAGTGCAGAAATAGGGAAACAACAAAATACGGGTTTGTGTATTAGGAGGCTTCCCCTGTCAATGGTACAGAATATCCCCTGTGGCGGGACGATGGGGAGACAGTGAGGAGGAGTGAACCTAGAGGGCACGGGATCAGTTATGAGACGGGTCCAGGGAAAACGTGATAAATATCAGATGGAAGGCCATGGCCTTTAATTAGCCTGGCACCATTCTTTCATTTTTCAATAAACCCTATTTAATTGTGGTACTTTTAAAAAATGTTCTGTGGGATTCCTTTTACTAATATTAGTATTACATTAGAGATTTTTGCTTTGATGCCAATTAGCAACATTCTCTATTATTTCTTTCCTATGCTTTAAAAGGGTGAAAATGGCCATGGCTGGTGTAGCTCAGTGGATTGAGTGCCGGTCTGTGAACCAAAGGGTCACCAGTTTGATTCCCAGTCAGGGTGCATGCCTGGGTTGTGGGCAAGGTCCCCAGTATGGGACACGGAAGAGGCAATCACATATTGATGTTTCTCTCCCTCTCTTTCTCCCTCCTTTCCCCCCTCTCTAAAAATAAATAAATAAAAATCTTTAAAAACATAAAAGGGTGGAAATAATATCACATTATTTGCTCTGAACATTTGAAAAAATGTATTTTTGACATAGTTTTCTTGGGGGAAGGTAGGGATGTAGGGATGTATTGTTCCTTGACCCTCAAAGAGAAGACGATGAACCTATGGTCATGAGAGAAATTAAGAATGATTTCAATATTGATAATTTAAACTTAGAAATTATCCATTTCATCTAGGAATTCAATATTATTTTATAGCATTTTTATGAAGTACTCATAATTCTTTTTAAAAATATTTTTAAAGTTGTTATTCTATTACAGTTCCATTTTTCCCCTTTTGCCCTCCTCTGCACATCCCACCCCCCACTCCCACAGCCAATTTCCACAGAGTTGTCCATGTCCAGGGTCATTCATACATACTCTTTAACTAGTCCCCTCCCCTTCTTTCCACTAACATCCCCCTCTGCCTTCCCCTCTGGTCACTGTCAGTCTGTTCCATGTTTCTGTGCTTGTGGTTCTATTTTGTTTGTTAGTTTATTTTGTTCATTAGGTTTCTCTTATAGGTGAGATCATATGGTATTTGCCTTTCACTGACTGGCTTATTTCACTTAACATAATATTCTCCAGTTCCATCCATGCTGTCCTGAAGGGTAGGGTTCCTTCTTTCTTTCTGTTGCATAGTATTCCATTGTGTAAATGTACCACAGTTTTTTGATTCACTTATCTACTGATGGGCACTTAGGCTGTTTCCAACACTTGGCTCTTGTAAATAGCACTGCTATGAACATAGAGGTGCATAAGTTCTGTTGAATTGGTAACTCAGGGTTCTTAGGGTATATTCCCAGCAGTGGAATTGCTGGGTCAAAAGGCAATTCCATTTTCAGTTTTCTGAGGTAATTCCATATTTTTTTCCATAGTGGCTGCATCAGTCTGCATTTCCACCAACAGTACACCAGCGTTCCCCTTTCTCCTCATCCTCACCAGCACTTGTTGTTTGTAGATTTATTAATGATGGCCATTCTGACTGGTGTGGGTGTGAGGTGATATCTCATCGTGGTTTTAATTTGCATCTCTCTGATGGCTAGTGACGTTGAGCACCTTTTCAATTGTCTATGGGTCATTTGTATGTCCTCCTTGGAGAAGTGTCTATTCAGGTCATTTCGCCCTTTGCCCATTTTTAAATTGGATCGTTTGTCTTCCTGGTGTTGAGTTCTATGAGTTCTTTATATATTTTGGAGACCAGACCTTTGTCTGAGGTATCATTGGCAAACATGTTCTCCCACATGATCGGTTCCCTTTTCATTTTGATGATGGTTTCTTTAGCTGTGTTGGAAGCTTTTTAATTTGATGTAGTGCCATTTGCTTATTTTTTGCCTTATTTCCCTTGCCTTAGGAGATACATTGGCAAAAATACTGCTGCATAGGATATCTGAAATTTTACTGCCTATGTTTTCCTCTAGGACTTTTATAGTGTCAAGACATATGTAAGTCTTTAATCCAGTTTTTAAAAATTTTATTTATTAATTTTTAGAGAGAGAGGAAGAGAGAGAGAAAGAGAAAGAAGGAGAAAGAGAGGGAGAGAAACATCAATGTGTGGTTGCTTCTCGCACGCCCCCTACTGGGGACCTGACCCGCAACCCAGGCATGTGCCCTGACAGGGAATCAAACAAGCGACTCTTTTGTTCACAGGTGGGCACTCAGTCCCCTGAGCCACACCAGCCAGGCCTTAAGTCTTTAAACCATTTTGAGTTTATTCTGGTATATGGTGTAAGTTGGTGGTCTAGTTTCATTTTTTGGCATGTACTAGTCCAGTTCTCCCAACACCATTTACTGAAGAGGTTATTTTTACACCATTGTATAAATCTTAGTTATATGAGGTTTCTTTCCCTCCATAGTCTTGTTGTTAATTATTTGTGTTTGTGCTTTCTCCCTTTTGTTTTCTGTTTAGACTAACTGCTGATTTATCTCTATTACTTTTCCCCTAACAATTACCTTTTGGTTTTATTGATTAACTCTTCTTTGTCTCTTCTGTTTTTATAATGTACCAGTTTTGGTTCTTTTATCTTAAATAGTTTGTTCCTTTTGCTTCCCTTAGATTTGATTTTTAAAAATTATTGAGTTGAATTCTCATTTAGTAATGTTAGTGTATAGAACTTCATATTTTCTCCTGTGTACAGCTTTAGCTGTTCACATTGGATTTTATTGATGTAGTGTTTTAAATACTATTGTTTGCTAGATATTCTGCAATGTTGGAGTCAATAAAGAAATCATGACCAGAATTGTTAAAGAATGAGTTATAACATTTCAGGATGTTGGTTTTATTAAGTTATTAATTTTCACTTTATTGCTTTATAACCAGAGAGCATGGTTATATTATTACTACTTGTTTTTTTGGTGTTGTTTTGGTACGTAATATGTGATCAAGTTTTGTAAATGTTTTCACAAGTATTAGAAAGTCTATTCTCTGTTTTCAGGGTTGGAGTTATAAAAATGTTAATCTAATGTGTTAGATTCCAGATTCTTAATATCCTCACTCATTTTGAGTATTTGACTTCTTCGGGGATGAGGAAAAATAAATTAAAATCCACCCTTTTTTTGGAGGAATTTCTTTAAATTTCCTGTATTTTAAGCTTTATGTGTTCTTATGTTACAGTAATTGGAATGTAAGATACAATAGTAGTTTTTCTTCAGTGTAGGTTGAATGTTTTTATAATAACAAACTACTTTTTTGTCTTATTTAATGCTTTTTCCTTGAAGTCTGCCTGATAAAGAGATGACAAATAAATGCAAAAAGGAAAAATCAGAATCACATATTAAGATTTTCAACATTTCTGAATGACAGTAATATGAGGCATATAGTTAGTTTTTGTTAATTAAATCCAACTTGAGAATCTCTGAAACATATACATAATAATATATAACACATGTTATGTATGAAATGTTTTAATCCTGTCATTTAATGTTTTCTCTCTCTAATGCTTCTGTTATAGTTTTTTTTTGCTACATGGTAATATATTTTCTATTTTGGTTTTGTTGCTTTCCTGTTATTTATATTTTGATAGATTTATAATCTGGTTTTTAGTTCCTTTAGTGGCCACCTTTATGACTGTAAATATTTTTTTAAAGCTAAATCTATTGACTCCTTGCTATGAAATATGGAGGAAATTCATGCTTTTGTCCATCCTTATACCATCCCTATATCACTATCTTGCGTTTTAGATCTTTTATTTTCACAATGTTAAAGTTTATAGTACTTATATTAAATGTTATAAACTTCCGCCCGGGCTGGTGTAGCTCAGTGGATTGAGTGTCGGCCTGTGAATCAAAGGATTGCCGATTTGATTCCCCAGTCAGGGCACATGCCTGGGTTGCGGGCCAGGTACCCAGTAGGGGGCGTGCGAGAGGCAACCACACATTGATGTATTTTCCCCTCTCTTTCTCCCTCCCTTCCCCTCTGTCTAAAAATAAAATAAATAAAAAGTCTTTAAAGAAATGTTATAAACTTCTAATGGCTTACGTGTTCACTGTCAGTACTTAAATATCATAGCTTTCCTCATTGCTCCTTTATTTTGGTTCATCTTTTGGCTGGCTGGGGTTTATTATCTATCGGTTTTCCTATAAGGATTTGTAGTCAATATACAGGGCACAGCAGAAGTAATGCCTGCTTGAGTGTGGTTCATAGGGCAATATTATGGTGTAATAATTTATAGTTTTAATTTGAACATTTCACCTAAAATGTCATATGGTGTGCTTGAGTGTGATAGTGTTATGTCACAGAATTACATGCCTATGATTTTATAATAAAAGACTTTGTAATGAAAAAGGGGCATTGTTTGGACCAGATCCTGTATTCTGACTCTGTATGGTTGCAAGTGCATGACTGGTGACTGTACTCATGACAGATAATTGCTTGGCTGGAAATACTCAGAGGATGGTTATTTCTCCCTAGGACTCTAAACATTGTTTTCACATTGAATATTTTGTGGATATGTTATGCTAACCCAATGTTTCTATCTTAATTATTATTATATTATTATATTACAATGTGTTATACATAGAACATGTGTTCTATTTCTGTTGTAGTACTCTCTCTCAAAGAGCCTGGAATACCACAAATAAATATATGTACTGTGGCCCTCAGGAGGGCCACAAACTATTATAATATTCAAAGTTCCTTGGCTTCCTAATTTCCCACACTACTCCCAGCCTCCCCCAACCACTTTTTTTTTGTCAACATTTTCCCATCACCACTTTCCTCAGCCCCACCCACCTCCACCTCCCATCCTCAATCCTTCCCCGATTTGGATTTGTCCATGGGTCCTTTATGCATGTTCCTTGATGACCCTTCCCCTACCTTTCCTCTGTCATCCCCCTTGCTCATCCCCTCTGGTTGCTGTCAGTTTGTTTTTTATTTCAATGTTTCTGGTTATATTTTGCTTGCGTGTTTATTTTGTTGATTAGGTTCCACTTATAGGTGAGATCATATGGTATCTGTCTTTTACCACCTGGCTTATTTCACTTAGCATAATGCTCTCCAGTTCCACCCATGCTGTTGCGAAGGGTAGTAGCTTCTTCTTCCTTTCTGCTGCATAGTATTCCATTGTGTAAGTGTACCACAGTTTTTCAATCCACTCATTTACTGTTGGGCACTTAGGTTGCTTCCAATTCTTGGCTATTATAAATTGCACTGCTATGAACATTGGGGTGCATAGATTCTTTTGAATTGGTGTTTCTGGATTTTTAGGGTATAATCCCAGCAGTGGAATTGATGGGTCAAAAGGCAGTTCCATTTTTAGTTTTTTGAGGAAATTCCAAACTGTTTTCCACAGTAGCTGCACCAGTCTGCACTCCCACCAACAGTGCACTAGAGTTGCTTGGGGATGATGGGATGGGGTGCAGGGCAGAGGGGATAAAGGGGGGAAGAATGGGACAACTGTAATAGCATACTCAATAAAATATACACACAAAAAAGTTTACCAGGCTTACTGTGGTGATCACATTATAAGGTACATAAATATCAAATCACTATGTGGTACAATTACAGCTAATATAATATTTTATGCCAATTATACTTTAATATAAATAAAAAACCAATTATGATTCCTCAGCCTAAAAAAATAATAAATAAAAAAATATAAAGTTCTTTTCACTCCCTCTCAAGAGTCAGGTTTGCTCCCTTGGTAGTGACATTGTCCTTGGTGAGCACACCAGTGCTAACTTGATTCCCCATATCCTCTTGTAGCTGACTTTAGTTTCTCAGTGAGGATAGGATTTTTTTTTCTGAAAAAAATGTTTGGGATACAGTGTAATCTTTTCTACTGCAGACTGAGGGCTTTTTATCCCTGCCAAATTTTTATTATATTTAAAAAATATTTTGGTTTCATTTGTTCCATTCCCTTATTGAGAAACATCAATCGTGTGTGTGTATTAGGTATCCGCTTTCATCCTCCGCGTCTCTGATCTTCTCCTCAGCTTCTTACCTTGTCCTTTTCTCCCAGTTTATTGCCTGGTGTCTCAAAAAATGCATGTCATTGCGTTTCAGGGATATCTGTTTTCTTCTTTGCTGTTTTTAATGTTTTTCATTTTTATAATGCTTTTATGATGTTCTCTTTCTTACTTAACCTTCTTACTTTTTCCCAATATGTGTATTTTTCATCTTTCTTTTGCCTCTCCTTCTTTTGATATTTCATAGCATCTAGGCTGTTGGAATCCCTCAGAGTTGGGGTAACCTGCCCCTTTTCCCCCTCGATGGGTAAGCAGATCGCCCCAGGAGATCCATGTGAACTCACAGCACGCGTCCGCGGCTCATAGGTCTTTTGTTTGGTGATTTCGTACTTATTCATCTTGCCGAGCTGTGTAGAATGATTGCTGTTTCTGATCTCTCTTCAACCTTTCCTCACCCCTGGCTGGTTGTATCCCAGGAGCCCTAACTGGAGAAAGTGAAGATGAAAACAATACTTCTCAACGCTTGTTTTCTTTCTATTTTTCAGTGTGTAACAAGCCCCCAGGATGGTCTCCACATGGCCGAGGCATGTTATCATACTCATCCTTCCAGGTAAAGCTAGGCCCTTCAGGCCCCCTCTCACTTATTTTCAGAGAAATCTATATTTTTATCAAGGCCCAAGGAAGTATGAATGGTCTTTATGACCTCTGGTTTAAGTCTAAATTTTGCTGTGGTTCGAGAACACCTTTTACTTTCTGAGATGGAGGGTTGTAGCCATTTCCTGTTTTCCATTTTAGAATATATTTTCTTTAGTTTTTATTCTTTTTATAGTTATGGCTTTCAAGGAAGGGAGACGAGTAAACGTACCCTCAGCTCCCATCCTTGACTGGAGATTCTAAGCTCGTCGTTATGTACCTTTGAAAATAGATACAATTTGTACTCTCTGCCCAGAGTTGTGATGGGGACTCGGAGCTAGACCGCTAGTTATAAAATGTGCCAGTGCTTGCTTAATGACAGGTCTGAGAGAGTTAAAACAAAAATGTTACATTACAAATAAAAATTTGAGTTTGAAATGGAAACGTAAGATATAAGGACAAAAGGGATAGAGAAAAGAGAGAAGGAAAATTCTACCAGGTGTCTGTGACAAGGGGGTTGTTCAAGATCAACACCAAAATTAACCTTAAACTTTCTGGACCCCAAGGCTGAGAAGGAAAATCACAATGACTAATTCAGTTTTAATAGCTTGGTGAAGGGAAGCCTGTTATCTAACGGTGGGCAATCATTTCTCTGGCTCTAAAAAATTCACAAGAAGGATTTGTTCGATGGATATCTGTTGCTCGTTATATCACTACATGTTCCTTACGTGTTTTCAACAGCACCGACGGAACATTATCCTCTTGTTTTGAGGAGAAGCTGTGGGGAGCCTGGCATCCAGGCGATTACCAACAGCGAGGGGAGAAATTGCCTCTGCCCCGAGTCAGCTTCCTAGCCCTGGTCCGGGGTCTTCCTATGGGACTTATACCTAGACTTGCATTCTTGCCCGTCGTGGTTCCTGAGGCCTAGTTAACCCTTCTGACTTTGTTTCCTTGTCTCCAAAATTTCTTCTTGCTTTAGATACTGAGAACCTCCTAGACTTACATCTGCCCGATCTTTCCTGGGCCTTTAGCTGGAGCCTCTCGCTTTAAATGCTGCGTCCGATGCCCTATTATGGTAATAAATCACCTTACACAGAAGAACAAGGGGCCGGATCAGTCCCCCAGTAAATGGTGGACGTAACCATAGTGACTTAATGGCTTCTGAGGAAGAGGGCTGAGGTGCATCACCTAGATCCCCTATCAGAAGCGAGGGATTTATTTCTCCCGAGGATGCTGCTGGGAGAAGAACCTCAGCTGTCAGCCTCCTTCTGCCTTGGCTGGTGCTCCTTCCCAGGATTGCCTGCATTCATGACTGATCTTTACAGCAGTATGAAAGCTTTGTTCTTTTTTCCCTACAGGATTCAGAGCTCTATATGGTTGAAAGAGGTCTTTACTGAAGCTATTGGGTTGGTCAAAAAGACCATTATGTTTTTTCCATAAAAAAAAGACACATTTTTCATTTTCACCAATAACATCGCTGGTATGGATATTTTGAGTATGTCAGCTATCTTCTGCTTTTGGCTTCTAGTGGGTAGAGGCCAGTGGTGCTGCTAAACATATTCCAATGCATAAAACAGCCCCACAGCAAAGAATTACTTGGACAAAACGTCAATAGTACCAATAAACTTCACAAATCACTTTTGACACATTCAATCAGTCACAGTGCCTTCTCCACACACTGCATAAACCTTTTTGTGTGTGTGTGTTTCAGTTGCATTTTTACCTTTCTTGAAATAGTATAGTACACTGAAAATGTTGTGTATCTTCTTCCATCTTCAATGTTAAAATGGCTTGCACAAAAATTCATCAATATTGATTTTTTAGAAAAAATGACACTGATATGATAGCTGTCACAATATGCACACTGATATGATAGCTGAAACAACCTAACAAAATTGTTTTGAATGAAGTTAAATATAACTAAGTGCTACTAGAGCCATTGTATGGAAAAAACATAATGGGCTTTTTGGCCAACCCAATATTTTGCAGCTAAACTTCATTCTTCACTCAGCCTGGTGTTCTTCCCTTTCCTTCCCCATGCACGTGCACACTGACAAACCTCCTGCTCACTAATACACATCCAGGAGCCTATTTACTGTGGAATCCAACAGGGGGCAGCTTCTTAAAGCCAGCTTGGGCTGAGCCATTGCACATACCAGTGGTCCTGTCATAACTAGAACATCATGTAATTGGCCCAAGTACCACAGTATTAACTAATAACATATAAGGCCAGGAAGGAAACACAGGGCACTAGAAAAGAGCTGGAATTTCAGAATATGAGCTGAATTAAAAGAGTGGGAAAGAAGTAAAGAGGAAAAGCCAGCATATTGGTGTAGCTACATTTATCTTCAAGATACAAGTTTTGGGGATTAGACATTGAAGTAGCATCTGAACACCATTCTCCACATGCTACCAACAGTTGTACCACCTAAACAAGCATGAAACTTCTGTAAGATTCCTTAATCCCACACCCTTTAAAATGCTTCCACGTATCTTCCCATTTGGTCCTTACAACAGTCTCTGCTACAGTGCTGTCACTTTCACGTCATGTAAGGGGAGAAGTGCTCAGAGAGGTTAGGTGACTCATCCACGGCCGCCCAGCGGAGCACAGGGCTGCAGGGTCCAAGGCCGATGCTTTTTATACCTTGTTGCTGTTTCCTCTGACATAGAGGGGCCAACAACCGGCACTTACCCATTTTCACTAAGGTCCATAAAGTTGCCCCTTTCCTGGTATTATTTACACAGCTTGAGTAAAACACTCTGAGGTCTCTGGCCTGCATGACAGAAAGCAAGTTAGAGTCAGGGAGAAAATCTTTGATCCTCTCTGCCACCTTCCACTCTCTCCACAGGTGTAAATACCACTCCACAAATCGTGTTAGTGTTTGGAGTTGGAGGTCTACTTGTTTTTACAGTTAGAGAAGAAAAACACCTTCTGAAATCTTGCTTGGGGTCTCAGAGCTTCCTGCTGTGCCACTGTGCCCCTGCCGTGCTGGCCTATAAATGCGTGGAGCTTGTTCCCTGAAGTTTCCATGGGGCCTACGTTAGCTTTATTTTCCTTATGTGGGTCTAAGCATCACTGAGCAGATTAGAATCAATTTCTGGGAGACCATATCATAGAGAATTGTGGCCAATTGGCAAGGGACACTCTGCTGTGAGTCTTGCTACTAAATATTTTAAAACAGAAATAGACTGGGGAACTGAAAAAAATTCTCCCTCTGTCTTTGCCCTGACCCCAGATTCTTGCTCATTTAGATCTGTGTCCACCACACTGAGTTGCTGTGTTTTGTGTTGGCCTGGGTGGTGGGAGTCTTCCAGAATTAGGGCACACCATATATTCCCTGCTGAGGCTCTCCCGAACCCCATAGTTGATTTTTTTCAGATGTAAGTAAAATAAGGAAATCTCTAAGAAAAACAGGATTTATTTTCACCCCCAGCCCCCTCTTGGAAGGCTCATCACAGGTCCCCTGCCCAGGTGGCACGTGGGCAGCTGCCCCTCCCTCTCTAAGCTTGATTCAGCAGTGATTTTCACAAAGCTATCCTGATGCCGGAGATGTTCCCTTAAAACAAAGCAGTAATTGATTCTCTTTCCTTTTTTTTAAATTCTCTTTTATTTTGGTGTTTTCTTCCTAATGAGAAGTATACGAGTCATCCATTCTGGACGTCAGTGTGTGGAAGGATGCTCGGGGTATAGGAGCACTTCCTGGAAGGCAACAGATGAGGAGGGTTAAGTACGATCCATCAGCGCTGACATTTATGTCACTGTGGGGAGTTCTTTTTTAAGCGTCCCGAGCATGAAATGGAATTGTGTATGGTGGTTGGGGGTAGTCGGTTAAGAACTATGTAAATAGAAAGCGACTATTGGATTTTCTTTTTAAAAGAACAGAATAAAATTTTTGCATGTGTATTTTGTAATTAAGAATAGGACAAAATACTCTTCTGTACAACTAAATAATTTTAGTTAGCTACTATTTTAAGGGGAAGCGGAGGTAGGGATGGCAGTAGAGTGTTGGCGGGGCACACACAGGGTGGTGAACCCTGTAGCAGCCTGGAGGCTACAGTGAGAACCACCGGGCCCTGCTGCAGTGTGCTAGATCGGGGTGTCAGCTGGGTACCGGCTGGCAGAGCCTAGAACAAAATTAAGTGAAGATCAGATCAGGGTCTCGCTCGAATCATTCTCACCCCTGCTCTCTCTCTGTGTCATTTACATCTCTTAGGGCCAGAGACTCTGTTCTGAATGTTAACGGCTTTGCTCACACTGATAAATTTTACTGAGGACTATCTCTTCTCTCTGGGAAGCTCATTTTTTTTGCTCAGGCTTGCACTGTTAGGACGGAGGCCTAAGGAGCTATGAAGCAGGAACAAGCGTCTTTTTTACCAGTCAGAGCAACTGAACCTTTATAATTATAGGAGTGGCAGATGTCTCTTCTAGAACTTTCCTTCCTTGCATAGCAACCAAATTTAACTCCCATAGAACAAAACATGCAATCTTTTTTACAACATGCATTTTCTATTGGTATACTGTGAAGTGTTTTGCAACGGTGTGTGTGTGTGTGTGTGTGAATGTGTGTTGATTTTCTGAGTCCTACGGGAATGGTTTGAAAAAAGATCCCGGAGTTAAGATAAACTGAGACAAAATAAACCTTCAGAAAAGGTTTTTACCTCAGAAAGCAGGAAGGAAAGGTGCGGTAGACACAGAATTGTGCCACCCTTTACAGAAGGGTGTCTGCTCCGCTGTGGGGCCAGGGGGAGTGTGGTCGGCAAGAAGGCCTCCCACTGTCGGCTGCTTTGGGATCTGTCTTGGCTGTAGAGAATGGCTCAGTCAGGCTGCTGCCCTTCCTGAAACAGCCTGTATTTAGTTACTGGGTGAGATGGAGGGGCAAATCCCGGCTCTGTCAGTCCACCGCATAGCTCAGGTTGGCGGCACACGTTCCTGAGCTTCCTGCCTGGAGACTTTGTTGGGTCTGCACTGTGGTTCAGCTACTTCCTGCTGCTGCACCCTCCCTGTCACGGGTGGTGACTCAACAAATACCCTGCACCCACACTCTCATCTAGACGTCTGACTCTGGAGCATGAAGCCTGGGGCAGCTGGTACCTGTTTGTGAGAAAGCAGGCAGTGAGATTTGGGACTTGGAGGAGGTTTTCTGGTCCTGACTGGCACTGAGCACCCCGTCACTGGGAGGAGGCGAAGCATAATCAGTTCTAAGTACCAGGTGGCAGTTCAGTGGTGAAAACTTTTGTCAGTGGTAGATTGGGATGAGGTACTGGTGAAAGGGAATATGATGGCAAGTGTGATATGTCAGGTGTTCGGGATCCATAGAGGAAATAGTAGCTTTGTAGGCAGTAGATTGGGTGGCTATGGTAATTGCCATGGATACAACAGAAAGAAAACTATACCCAAGGGCAAGTAAAAGCGTAGCTTGGGTCTCATCCCCTGCAAGGGAAGAACTGAGAAATCCAAGGACTTGGCCCAGGATTTGGAAGACAAAGTGGTTGAATTTTAAAGAAAGGCAAATACACAAACAAAGAGGACATCTTATGCTGAGGTCAGAGCCTAGCTTAGGAGAACAAGATATTAACACAAGGGATAGAGACTTCTGTGTGGATGCGCTTGAAGATTCGTCTCCTGAGACTCTTCCATATGTTCTGTAGTAAGAACTACCATTCTCCCACCCTCTCCAAGCTGGAGGGAGTGCAGAGACCTCTTCCCTGAAAGGCAGTGTGCGTCCCTCTCTGGATTGGACCACCTCCCCTCCTCGCTACTAGGCCTGTAAGTGGGGTTAACACAGCATACTGCAGGCAGAGAGAGCAGCCCAGTCCTGCTACCTCACCCTTCTGATCAAAGGTGCTGATTCCAAACTCCTCATCAAGGTCTGCTTCTGGAGAATGCATCCCATGAAGGGAGCGGTCTTGCCCACTGTGCTATCCTCAGCATTGGTAGCACCTGCCACAAAATAGACGCTGAAGAACAGTACTCATTGTGTAAATGAATGAATAAGCCCCCCAGGGAATATATCAGACGGGAAATTCATGTAAGTGGTGGAAGTGCGTGATAGTTAATTTTATGAGTCAACTTGACTGGGCTAAGTGACGCCCCAGGTAGCTGGCAAAACTATTTCTGGGTGTGTCTGTGAGGGTGTTTCTGGAACAGATTAGCATTTAAATCAGTAGACTGAGTAAAGATCACCCTCACCAATGTGGGCGGGCCTCATTCAATCTGCTGAGGGCCCGAATAGAACAAAAAGTGTGGAGGAAGGGAGAACCTGCTCTGTGCTGCAGCCGGGACGCCCATCTTCTCCGGCCTTCGGACATCAGCGCCTCTTGTTCTTCTTTGGCTTTTAGACTTGGACCAGGGCTTGTACCGTTACCCCTCTCCCCTCCCCCAGTTCCCCAACTTGCAGACTGCAGATCATGAGTCTTCTTGGACTCCAAAGTTAAAAAAAGTTTCTGGGTATATGTATTCTGGGCATCCAGCACTGTCTTCCTCCTTGAGTATCCTCATGAGGAAACATACTGTAGTGGAAAAAGAAAAATGGGACACTGAGTTCCGGTCATCTTGCCCCAGAAGTATATCTGTGGACTTTGGTCACTGGGGCTAAATTTTGGATCCACGTCCAGTCTAGTGTCTGTTATGCCATTTTGTGCCTGACAGTGTGTGCCACCCAAGAGATTTTGGGCTGGCAATGTTCCAAAACAGAAGAAGCCTGACAATTGCTCGTTGAAAGAAATTTGTTTGTAGCTCTCTAAATATTTGCAGTCTGACAACTAAAATGTCTTCCTCAAAGAGTTTAGACACATAACTAAACACTGAATACCCAGACGGCCCATCACGAATGTAAAGGTGGTAAATAAGAAAAGCCCAGTGTAATCAGTGTTTCTGTCTTCTAAACTACACGGAGAAGAAACCCAATCAATATTTGGGATAGTCAGTTCTTTTAAAACTAGGGAATGCTGAGAATGAAAGGCTATTTCACACATAGAAAATGGTTTGCAGAAATCTTTATTCTAATTCAAAATGTTCACGTTTTTGCAATTCATGAGATTTGCTCCGTAGCAAAAGAGGAAACTATTGTATATAAAATTTAGCAGCTCTGGACAAAATTGAGTAAATACTAGAAATAAAATTTGCAATGTTTTTTTGCCTACAAAACAATAAGGGAGAATAATAACTAAACAGCAGCAAGAAATAAGCAGGAATTATTTTTGCAAATGCATTTTTTCTAATTATGAAAAAATTGCCTCAATTAATTGCTTTTTAGAAATAAGGCATAACAATAACCTAGGAACAAAGCTCTCTGGAAAGTAGAGATTTTCATTTTAAGCCAACTTGGTTAAAAGACCTTTAACTTGCTATATAGCTTGCTGACTAAATAAATATTTACCACACTAAGATCAGAGGCTATTTTTTTCACAATCTCTTATTTTCATCTCTTAGAAAGGGAGATTGTCACTTTCCTTTCTGAGCTTCGGTAAATCAGAATGATGATCAAATATTTATTGAGTGCCCATGTTCGACCCAGGCTGGTCCACTGTGGAGACCTCACTTCTGACCACGGCTCTGCTGCTTTCTCATGTGTAGAGAATGGATTCTGCTGATTTTGAACAAGCTGAAAAGCACATTTTCTCCATGGATCTCAGGGCTCCCTGGCTACATCTGTCTGTTCCAGCACTGACTTTCTTTTGTTTCTTACGGTGTACGGAGTGCTCCACTCACTCAGGTCTCCCAACCCCCACTCCACACCGTCTTCCTTCCCAATCTCAACCCCCCAAACCTCTAAGCCCATCTGATGGGGGCTGAGTGGAAACTCAGAGCACAAGACAGAGGAACCACTGCTCACTGTTCTTTCCTTCTTTCGAACACTTCAGCACTTCCTCTGTGCTGGCAGCGTTTTAGGTGGTTGGAGAGAGAGAGACAGTAATGTGTAAGCAAATAAATACCCGGGATTATTTCAGAGATGATGAGTGCTGTGGAGAAGTGAAGGACAAGCTTTAGTTTTGGTTGGGAGGGTGGTTTGAATGTCAGGAACAAGACCACTTCGCAAAGATCTAGGGGCAGAGAACTTGAGGCACAGAAATGAGTAACTGTAAAGGTGGCAGGGTGCCTTCCACAGAAGGGAGTTGGAGATGAAGTTACAAAGGTAAAGAGAAGGTAGACCGCTCTACACTGTTCAGTGGAAAGCTCCCTTTGCTCATTTAGGTCCACTCTTCACTCTGCTCCCTGTCCTGGGGGTGACCTTCCTGTGCCCTCTGTCTTCTGTGTGGGTCTAGCCAATGAGAAGTCCCAGCAGATGGGAGAAGAGAGAGGCCTGGGTATTTAACTCTAAGTCTTAGCTCTGCACAGCCCTTCTGTCTGTAGGTAACAGGACGGCAGACTTTCTTTTAGGCCTGGAGTGCTGACTATGTCCCACGGTTACTAGCTCTGGGCCCTTCACTCTAGCTGAAGCTTCTTGACATCCCACTCGCACTTGAGAGAGAGTTCAACAAAGTATTTACGACCTTTCCCTTTAATGTGTCATCTGTGTCCTGTGGGACCTTGACTCAGATCAGCCATGATAACATGCGTGGGTTTTATCTTAAGTATTAATACAATGGAAAGCCATTGGAAATTTTAAATTTAAAAATTTAAGTCAGGTTTGTTGAGGTGCAATTTATATACGGTAAAATTCGCCCCATTTAGGTTGTGAATTTATATAGCTTTATGTGAAAAAGGCCTATGGTCATGTGATCCCTGCCAAATCAAGATGCAGAACATTTCCAACCTTTCGAAGGTTTTAAATGAGGGGTGTTACATGGCCTTATTTTCCCCATTTTAAAGCCTTATGCGAACCCGAAGAAAGGTTGTTGGAAGGCAAGAGCAGACACAGAGAGGCTTCTTAGGAGGCTAGTACAGTGGCTGAGGCACCCTGCTGTATAATTAGAGTACAATAGTGAATGACCCTCTGTTTTTAAAAAGATCATAGTCTAGTGGGAGACATCAATAGAAAACAGAACATTATAATTCAGCGTGATAGCTTATGCAATATGCTAAAATACGGGATGCTATGAAAGAACCCGCCCGGGATCAATAATGTGCAGATTCTGCCTTTCCCTGACCTCTCTGGTCTAACGGATCCCTTCGGCCTGGGAGTCCTCATACGAGGTCTGATTCCATCAGCACCCAGACTTGTGGGCAGAGGGGAGCAGAGTGTCTGAATTCTTTAAGTCCCAGGAATTCAAGGTATGAATGCCACTCCTTTGAAGCATATGCATAGAGTAGAAACATAAAAACATTAATACGTCAACACCAACAACATGATTCAGTACCTCCTGACATTTTGCACATCGCAGCCCGCATAGCACACTGGGATAAAGACCAGAAGGTGCTCACTGCTGAGAGTGAACTACGCCAGGCCACCTTGACACGTAGTTCCCACCTGGCCACCTGCTGAGGAAGGTCAAGATTTTGGCTCAACTGTAAGCTATTAATTGAGAAGCACAAACATAGTTTTCCTCCCAAATGGAAAGGTGTCATGGGAGAGTGAAAAGAGCCATGGAATTTGGAGTCATGACATCTGGTTTAAGTCACAACACTGTCTGGGTCATCTCTGCCAAGGCATGGCCTCTCTGAGCCTCGGTCACCTCGCCAGAGAATAAACGTACTTCCTATCTTAGAGACCATTGAGCACTTTCTCAAACGTCAATTATTGCATTGTAAAAGCCCCAGCAGCAGGGTGCATACAGAATCCTCAGGACTGATCATAACACTCTGTTTGATAAGGTGTACCTGGAAAATGCTAGTTGCTAACTTTCACCCCTCTGGAAGCAGAGCTCAGGGGAGCGCAGTGCAGAAGAAGAGGGGAGACCTTGATGGCTCCTTGCCATTAACCACCTGCTGTCACTACCCACCTGAATCACCTCCATTCACCTATATCAACAACACCAGCTCTAATCACCTCCTCCACCAAGCCCTGGAGAGCAGAGACTAGAAAAAAAGTGAGAAAATGTGTCTAGAAGCACCATCTGGGTTAATTTTAGGTCACTAAATAACAAGCTTGAAGAAGGTTGAATGTTATTCTTTTATTACCAATTCAATTCTTGGCTATATTTTCCTAAGTTTTAAAATCATCTTTTACCTGCATTTGTTGAATTATCTGAAATTGTTTGTTAGAAGTAAACAATGGCTATTAAAGTGTTCCATTTTAATAGGCAAATAGATAACTGTTCGGCTACTCAAGAGAGAATTATATTCAGTGTCCCCCAAATAATGTCAGTTTAAATCCAGGCAGGAGGAAGATGGTAATGGTAATAAAAACAATAATAAGTATAATAAACAGTGATAACAATAAGAGGTGAAATTGATTGAGAATGGCTAAAATGGTGTAAGTGGGGTCCAAACAGTGCAAAGGCAGGAAATCCAGGGTCTCATGATTATAAAGTCAGTGAAATGACCAGGGTGAGCCTACTGTGGCAGTTGAGAACAAATAACTAGTTAAGGTTATCTAAATATTCCAGTTTTCATTGTACATACTGTGTTCCAAGCCTTGTATTAAGCAGTTTATGTGAATTATCTTGCTTGATTCTGACAAAAACTCTATGATGTAGGTCGGCACTGTTGATCCCATAATATACCAGTGAGAAAGCTAATTTCAAAGGTTGGGATATTTCCAGCCAGGCTGAGGTTAGGGGAGGGACTCGATGGCCTATCAGAGGATTTGCACCTTGGGGAGGTAACTTTGCCAAGCTGTGAGCCTCCTTTTGGAATGAGAGCCAATGCAATTGGCAATTTATTGCTTCAAGATCTTTTGTGATGTTTCTGATATTATTCTCAGCAGCTTCTGAAATGGAAAGAACATGATATCAATTAGGTTTACTTCCAGGTCAGTCTGTAACACTAGGTTTTCAAATTTTGCCACACATCATGATCATCTGGAGAGCCCATTAGATCACCGAGGTCTGTCCCCCATACTTGGCCTTCAATCAGAATTTCTGGGGCTGGGTCCTGGGAAGCTGCATTTATACAACATCCCCAAGGAATTCTGATGCATTTTGGTAAATACTGCAGTAGGTCGAGAAATCATCTCTTACTCATTTTTTCATCTCAAGTTATGCTCATATATATCTCCAAAACATTCTTAGAGTTAAGAATCTTGTGTATATACTGAAACTAATAGAATTGTGCTAGCAATATGTAAAGACTGCATGTTTGTTGCTGTCTTTATTTTCAATTATATTTTATTGATTATGCTATTAAAGTTGTCCCAGTTTTTTCCCCTTTGTCCGCCTGCACCCAGCACCCTCCACTCCCTCAGGCAATCCCTACGCCATTGTTCAGGTCCATGGGTCCTGCGTATAAGTTCTTTGGCTACTCCATTTCCTGTGCTGTACTTTACATCCCCGTGGTTATTCTGTAACTATCTATTTTACAAAAAACCCCACCAATTACAGGGTAGAATTGGATGAGGTTTGGCAAATATGTATAATTGTGTAATCACCACCACAATAATGATATTACCATCATTCCCCGAAGTTATTTTGTGTCTCTTTGCAGTTAATTTGCTCCTTGGCCCCCGGGAACCACTGCTTGGCTTTCTGTCAGTAGAGTTTTGCCTTTTCTAACATTTTGTATAAATCAATTATACTGTATATAGTTTCACATCCTGGCTGCGATCATTAAGCATAGTGCTTTTGAGATTTGTCCAGATTGTTCTATGTATCAGTAGTTCTTTCCTTTTTATTGTATATTCTATCATCATATGGGTATGTCATAATTTATCTGCTCACCTGTTGATGGACAGCTGGGGTGTTTCTAGTTTCTGGTTAGTATGAACCTGTTTGTGTGAACATATTCTTTATTTGTCTTACATAAATATCTAGGAGTGGGGTTGTTAGGTGAAATAATGTCTGTTTAACTTCATAGGACACTGTCAAGCTATTTTCCAACATGGCTGTGATATTTTGCACTCCTACCAGCATAGAACGAGAGTTCCAGCTGCACCACGTCCTCACGAGCACTTGATTTAGTCAGTTCTTTTGATTTTGGCCATTCTGCTTCTGTGTAGTGGTATCTCACTGTGATTTTTATTTTATTTATTTATCTATTTATTTATTTATTTAAGAAAAATAGCACCAGTAAGGACATTGGCTTTTTTGGGACCACCTGGAAAGTGAGATGTTGCTGACATTCCATTGGTGAAGTTATTCAGGTTGATCTAGGCTCTTGCAAGGGGATCTGGGAGGCAGGGAGTGAACCCACCACTTCAGGCAGTGGGGAAAACAAGGTCACATTTGGTACCAAGATATTTTTCCAGGTCACAGAACCCAGCTATGCCTAAGCCTTATCTTACATCTTTACTCAACTGAGGGCTTGCTGTCTGCAGTAAGGGTCTTTTGGGGGGAAAAAAACCACTGTAAGCACAGTTAAAAAAAATAATGAAAACCAAGCATGAAGATCCCAGAAGCCTCCTTGGTAAATGATGACATATGATTAATTGTGATCTTAATTTGCATTTTCCTAATGACTGATCATATTTGGTATATTTGTAGGTGCTTAGTTGGCATTTTAACAGCTTTATGGAGGTACAATGGATATATAAAAACTGCACATATTTAATGTGTACAATCTGATGCGTTTGAACATTTGCAAATACCTGTGAGACCATTACCCTAATCAAGGTAGTATACGTACCCAACAGCTCCCAGACTTTCCTTCTGTCCCTTTGTTTTAGTGTTTGTAATCAGAACACTAACATAAGACCTACCCTCTTAAATTTTGAAGTGCACAATACCATGTTGTTAACTATAGGCACTGTGCTGTGCTGTAGACCTCTAGACTTTATTCATCTAGTGCAAGTGAAACTCTATTTGCTATTCATACATGTTCTTTGGTGGAGTGTCTATGCAAATCTTTTACCCATTTAAAAATTAGAGTGTCTTCTTATTTTGTTGTTCGAGTTCTTTAAATATTCTCTACCAGGTGTTGGCAAACGTTTTCCTAAAGGGTCAGATAGTAAATATTTAATGCTTCTTGGCCATAAGGCCTGGATTGCAATTACCTAACTCTGACATTTTAAAGAAGCCACAAATAGTAAAATTTGAGTTACAAAAACAGGTGGCTATAATTTGCTGACTTGTGCTCTAGATATAAGTCCTTTATTAGGTACTTGTTGGCCAATATTTTATCTCAGTCTGTGGTCTTCCTTTTCATTTTGTTAACAGTATCTTTTGAAGAATAAGAGTTTTTCAATTTTATGAAGTCAAATTTATCAATGTTTTCTTTGATGGATTGTGCTTCTACATCTTATCTAAAAAAAACCTTTGCTAACTTAAGACTTAAAGATTTACTCTTTTTTTGTCCTATAGTTTCTTCTAGAAGTTTTATAGTTTTAGGTTTATGATCCATTTGATCATATTAGGCCTAGGATTCTATTGATCATAAAAAAATTTATCTATCAATCAAAAAAATTTATTGATCAATATATTTTTATTTATTTTTTGCATGTATATTATAAGGTAATATTAATACAAGGCAATGTTATTTTAAGACAATATAACTTTTGTGTCTTTCTATAGGTAACAGTCAATGCCCCATTTCTTTGCATCTAACTACCCAATTGTTTCAACACCATTTATTGAAAAGACTGAAAATTCCATACTGAATGGCTTTGGCACCTTTGTTAATGAATCAGTTGGCCAAATACATGTGGGTCTATCTCTATACACAAATACTCCAATCTTTTGAATGCTGTAGCTTTATAATATACCTTGAAATCAGAGAAGTCCCAACTTTTTTTTCAAAATTATTATGGCTATTTTAGGTTCTTTGCATTGCCGTATAAATTTTAGATGCATCATTTTAACAGAAACAAAAATACCTACTGGAATTTTATTGTGATTGTGATTTATAGATCAGTTGTGAGGAGAATCAATATTTTAACATTATTGAGTCTTTCAATCTATGAGGATTAAAAGTTTCACTCCATTTATTTAAATTTTTAAAAATTTCTCCAAGCAATATTTTGTATTTTTTGATGCACAGGTTCAATGTCTTTTGCTGAATTTATCCCTATTTCAAACTTTTTGATGGTATTTTAATTTTTAATTATTGATTTCAGTTATATAGAAATACAATTGATTTTGCATATTGACTTTATTTCCCACAAGTTTGTTATGCTCCCTTAGTAGTGTCAGTAGTTTTTTTGGTAGATTCCTTTGTTTATTCTACTTTGAGCACGCCACCTGTAAATAGAATTTTACTTTTTTCCCAATATGTATACCTATTCTTTCTTTTATTTAAATATTTTCTTCTTCTTTGTGCCTTGATGCCCTGGCTAGGACAGCCAGGACGTTGTTGAATAGAATTGGTGATAGCAGACATCTGTGTCTCTCTCCTTACTTTTGGACAAGTATTTAGTCTTTCATCTTTCAGTAGGAATATTAGCTATGTGATTATCATAGATGCCCTTTACCAAGAAATTTATTTCTAGGGGAGCATTTGAGATCTTTCTCTCTGACATATGTCACTAGTTTGGCTCAAATAGAATCTTACAAAAGTTAAGAATTTTTTTTTTCTATTGCAAACTTACTGAGAGCTTTATTTTCTTTTTAAAATCACAAGTGAATGGTGAATAGTTTCAAATGCCTTTTCTCTATCTATTAAGATAATCATATGGCTATTTTTATTTTCTGTTGAGATAGCCAATTATATTGATTGATTTTTTAAAAAAAACCAATCTTGCATTCCTGTGGTGAATCAGTATGGTTGGGTAGAAGTTTGTTAATTTTAAAAACTGATCTTAAGAAGGAATTGTTTCATTGAATTTTTCCATTTTCTTGTTTTATATTTTATAATTTTTTGTTCTTATTCTTAATAGTTACTTTCTTCTTATTATTTGAGTGAAATTTAATCTCCTTTATTCTAGTTTATTCAGGTAGGATTTTAGATAGCTTATTTCAGACCTTTCTTCTATTCTAATGTACACATTTACTGCTATAATTTTTTTGTAAGCTCCATCCCACAAAATTTAATTTTCATTCACTTAGGGATATTTTAAAATGTACTTTGTGATTTCTTCTTCAACTCAAGTTTATTTTGAAGTGGTTGATTAATTTTAAAATATTAGAGTTTTTTTTAGATATCTTTCTGCTACTATTTCTAGTTTAATTCTGTTTTGATCATAAAACAGGCATTGTATCATTTAAGTTTTCTTAAATTTGTTGAAATGAATTTCATGGTCCAGGATATGGTCTATTTGCCTATGGGTAGTTGAAAAGGATGTGAATTTTGCAGTTGTTGATGAAATGTGCAATAAACGTTAATTTAGTTTAGTTAATTGATAATGATGTTTAAGCATTCCACATCGTTATTAATGTTTCTCTCTGCTTGTACTATTAATTACTGAGAAAGCTGTGTTGAAAGAGCCAACTACAATTGTGATTTGTCTATTATTCTTTTAGTTCTGTAAGTTTTTGCTTTACGTATTTTGAAGCTTATTATTAGATAAATATACAGTTAGGATTGTTACGTACTATTATGAACTAATTCATGTCCCACCAAAATTCATGTGTTGAAGTCCTAAACTTCATTATCTCAGAATGTGACTATATTGGAGATAATGTTTTTAATGAGGTGATTAAATTTAAATGATTTCATGAGGGTGGGCCCTAATCTAATCTGATTGGTGTCCTTATAAGAAGATATTAGGGCACAGATTCAGGGGAAAGACCATGTGAAGACATAGAGAGAAGTTAGCCACCCACAAGTGAGGAAGAAAGACCCCAGATGAAACCAACACTGCTGACACTTAGATCTTGGACTTCCAGCCCCCAGAATTATGAAAAATAAATTTCTGTTGCTTAAGCCACGTAGGCTTGTGGTACATTGTTATGGTAGCCCTCACAAAGTTCCAAGGGACGGTCAGGACACAGATCTACTCAGCTAAATATTTACAATTTAAATACAGTTGCCTTATGCACTTATACACATGTATTTCCCAAGCAACCAAGGGCTTCCAGTAACAAATACATATTCTAGAATCTACCTTCAATTTGCTATTATGAGCCAGAGACAACCACCACCACTACAAAGATGCAGTGGGGGATTATATAAACAGGGAAAAGAAGGGAGAGACGGAGGCGGAGGGGTGGGGAGAGAGAGATTGATTGATTGATTGATTGATTTTAGTTTCTTTGTAGGGCAAGGCTAATTGATACCCATTGTCTAGTCTACTACCCTGGATTTAAAACCCAAATGTAAACTCTTCTGACAAAGGTCTCTTACACTGTAATTGTTATGTTTGGTGGGGAGAGGGAAGGGGAGAAGAAAATGTGCACAATGTGAAACATTTTGTTTTTTGAATAAAATCTCCGAGTTTGAGATGTAAGATCTTTTACTCCAGGTCTTTGTAAGATCTTTTTCTCCAGGTCTTTGTAAGACCCTTTTTATCCATTTAGTGTCCAGACCATAGGCTTTGAATTACCAAAAAAGGGAAACCCAGATGTTTCCTATCTCTTTGGGACTTTGAATTTTTGCTACTTCTCTCCAGAACCTGCACGCAGATGATTTCAAGGGTGTACCTTGTAACAGATGCTATTGGTGCCCCTGTCCTATTCTCTTGGGCCTCACCGTTGTGCTATACTTCCTGTCTTCCTTTCAACTGCCAGCATGAGCTCCTGTTTGCTGGAGGGTTTGTCAAGACAACTGAAACCTGCTGCTTAGGCTTAAGGTAGGCTAGAAGTGCCACGGAATTAATGTGCCGTAATCAGCCCTTATTCAGTGACTTGAGTGGGATATCTCTGAATTGCCTGTTCTACATGGATTCCTGGAGTTTTCCCGAAGGGTAAAGGTCCAGTTGTCCACAGTGGTAGTTGGCTGGACAACCTCCCTTTATCATCTCATTTCCCAATTCCTTGCAACTGTTTCTTGCTTCACTTCCCAAATAAACTTCTTGTACTCAACTCCTGTCTCTGAGCCCGTTTCTGCAAAAATCCAAATTAAGACACTCCTACTTTCTGGCAAGCAAGCAACTAACAGATAACAACAACTCTGGATGTAAAATTCACAGCTTTTCACTCCCAGGATTGCTGGTCTCCAGTCCTTACTGAATATAGGGGAAAAAAAGGAAAACAAACATAGGATAGTGAATGCCCTGCGTCCTACTATTTCTTCATACTCTCTGACCCAAAGCCCACTTTTCTATCTGAGCTGGGCCTGCCCCCACAATAAAATGAATTCCTACCCCGACTAAGACTGGGTCCTGTTGCTCCAAGTAGGATCAGATACATAGTTGCTGTTATAATTTGTACTTCAAGAGTGAACAAGACTTAACCATGGAGATGAATCCTTATCTCCACTGAAATGACTTCTAGAACCAGTAATGGAGAGCATCTTTCAATGCCAGAGATTTTTTTCTCTCTACCTGGGGCTTTTGCCATGAGAAGCACTGTTGCTCTTGAAATGTGATATTTCTGAATGAGCCTGTCTCCCACATTCTGCACCCTTCTGCATGCACCCACCTTTATCAGGTATAACTCTGGGAGATGATTGACCTGGGATCCTGGATCCTTAAGTCTTTGCTCTGCTATCTACCATGACTGCTGCCACTTAACTTAGTCCCCAGGGATATGTGCCTTGGGTCCTTTCCAAGAAAACAATTACCTTATTAGTAACCAAAGCTTTGACCCACACTCTTAGGTAATATCTTTGGTGAATTGGTCATAGTTCACCAAAAGTGAACCATGAAGACAGTTAATCTAGAGGTTTCTGTTGCCCCTCCGTGCCTTCTGACCTCTGAGATCCCCATCTTGAAGAATGCCTCCTGCCAAGTGGAAAGAAATTTTAGACTATTGTTTTCAGAAAAAAACACAAGAAGAAGAGATTTCTAAGATAATGAAACAATCTTAAAAAGAGAGGATAAAAGAACCCTCTACATGGAAAACAAATTTATCTTTGCTCTATGGAAAGCTCTCCTCTGTATCTGATTGCTTTTTGGAGTATTGATTACACAATGCCCTTAGGTGCTCCTTGAGGAGGGTATGAGTTTAGATTGGGCCCCTGAACTTGTTGAAAATCAATATTTTCCCTTGTTCCAAATACAATATATAAAACTTGAACCAATACTCACAGTATCAAAGAAATGCCTACACTGAAGAAAGACAAACAGAAACCCTAGACTCTTGTGGGTACCTGGAATAAGTACAGAATTTGTTACTGGTTAGTGGGTACAATGTTTTTTGTTGTATTCTAGAAGACCAGCCTGAGAATTTTAGGGTATTTGGATGTATCGATAAATCATAAAGAAGCAAAGAACTACAAGAGAGCTGTGATGGTAAAACAAAGAAGAGATCACTGAAAGAAAGAACAATGGGAATTTTATTAAGCAGCTGTGTGAGGTACTTCAAATGATGTTGTATTTTAAAGGTCAAATAAGAGTATGAGTAAAGGAATTAAAGGGAAAGGAAGATGACTGGGAGGTATTCCGGAAGAGGAAGGGAGTAGGGAAAAGGGCAGTAGGTGCAATTACATGCGAGATTACATGTGAGGGAGAACAAAGATGAGTGGTCAGGAAATGCCAGGAGGGAGAGGGGAGGGAGAGGGACTAGTGCGGGGGTCAGTGGCCTGTGTGTCACATCTGGCCTGCTACTTGTTTTTGTAAATAAAGTTTTAATGGAGCACAGTGAGTCTCATTCATTTACATATTGTCTATGACTGGTTTCATGCTACCATAGCAGAGTTGAGTAGTTGAGGCAGAGATGATACATGGCTGGCAAAGCCTAAAATATTTATTTTTACATAAAAGATTGCTGAAGGAAGGTGAAGAAGAAGACATAAATTGGTCAATGAAATAGATAAACAATTGCCAATAAAAATGCCTTAAGCGAGTGGTATTGGTGCTCTGCTACTGTGAGTGTTGATGACCGTCACAGACGTTCCTTTCTGAGAACTGACCTTGACTAATGACCGCAGCAAGTGTGTACAAGGGCAGGCCCTCTTCCCTCAAGGTGTGAGTAGTCACTCCGTTGTGCACTTCACACCCCAGTGCTTCCTAGGGATCAGATCGAAGCTGGTCTTCAGCTGAACGCATATCCTTGCTCCCATTGCTCCCTGTCCTAGCCTGCTTCTCTCATGCGCCTATTCCTGAAAGCGCTCCCCCAGTGAATCACGTAAACAAGAATCCCTCTCTCAGGCCCTGCTTCCGTGGGACCTGACTTAGACAGTACTCTTTAATGACAAAATGCACACTTAGCCAAGTTCTGCCCGCTCCCCCCCGGGAAAGCTTCAAAGTGAACTTCATTTTTTCAGTTCAATGGGAAGCACATGGTTGTGCTGTTTCTTGGATACTTCATGCCCCTTCTAGCTCTGGGATGTTTACACATGCTTTTCCCTACCAATGGAATGACTTTTGCCCAACTCTTTCTTGTCCTCAGGTCTTTTTCTTTTGTAAAGTAATTTTTATTGAATTTATTGGGGTGACATTGGTTAATTAAATAGGTTTCAAATGTACAAATTCTATGATACATCATCTGTATATTGGATTGGGTGTTCATCCCACAATATCAACTCTCCTCCCATCACCATTTAACCCCCTTTACCCTCTTTTACCTGCCCCCTACCCTTTGTTTATGAGTTTTTTGCCTAACCCCTTTACCTATTTCACACAGCTCCCCAACTTCCCACCTCTGACAGCTGTCAGTCTGTTTTATGTATTTATGAGTCTGTTTCTATTTTGTTTATTTTGTTCATTAGATTCCATATATAAGTGAAATCATATAGTATTTGTCTTTCTCTGACTGGCTTATTTACTTAGCATAATATTCCCCAGGTCCATCCATGCTGTCGCAAAAGGTAAGATTTCCTCTTCTTTTTTCTTTTTTCATTCCTTACCTGAGGACACATTTTACTGATTATTTTAGAAAGGAAGGGAGAGAGAGAATAATATCATTGTGAGTGAGAAACTTTGATTGATTTCCTCCTGTATGCACCTGAATAGGGGATTGAACCTGTAACCTAGGTATATGCAACCTTCTGGTGTAGGGGTGATGCTCCAACCAAATGAGCCACCTGGCCAGGGATCCTTCTTTTTTATAGCCAAGTAGTGTTCAATTGTGTAAATGTACCACAGCTCTTTTATCCACTCATCTACTGATGGGCACTGGGGTTGTTTCCAAATCTTGGCTATTGTAGATAGTGCTGCAGTGAACAAAGGGGTGCATATATTCTTCTGAATCGGTGTTTTGAGTTCCTTCAGATATATTCCTAAAAGTGGAATTGCTGGGTCATAGGCAGTTCCATTTTTAATTTTGGGAGGAAACTCCATAGTATTTTCCCTATTGGCTCCACCAGTTGGCATTCCCACCAACAGTGCACGAAGGCTCCTTTTCTTCCACATCCTCACCAATCATTGTTGTTTGTTGATTTATTGTTGATAGCCATTCTTATAGGTGTGAGGTGCTCATTGTGGTTTCAGTTTGCATGTCTCTGATGATTAGTGAAGTTGAGCATCTTTTCATGTGTTTATTGGTCATCTCTTTGAATGCCCTCTTAGGAGAAATGTCTATTCAGGTTCTTTGCCCATTTTTTAAATGGGATTGTTTGCTTTTTTGGTGTTGAGTTGTATAAGTTCTTTATAAATTTTGGATATTAACTCCTTATCAGATGCCTCATTGGCAAATATGTTCTCTCATTCAGTGGCATGTCTTTTTATTTTGTTGATGATTTCCTTTGCTGTGCGAAAACTTTTAGTTTGATGTAATCCCATTTGTTTATTTTTTCTTTGTTTCTTGTGCCCAAGGAGATATATCAGAGAAAATATTGCTAAGAGAAATGTTTGAGATTTTGCTGCCTGTTTTTTCTTCTAGGATATTTATGGTATCAAGTCTTTCATTTAAGTCTTTAATTCATTTTGAGTTTATTTTTGTATACGGTATTATAAGGTGGCCTAGTTTCATTTCTTTTTGCATGTATCTGTCCAATTTTCCAAACACCATTGATTGAATAGGCTGTCTTTAACCTATTGTATGTTTTTGCTTCCTTTGTCAAATATTAATTGATTATATAGGAGTGCGTTTATTTCTGAGCTCTCTATTCTGTTCCATTGATCTATATAAATGTTTTTATTCTAGCACCATGCTGTTTTAATTACTATGGCCTTGTAGTATAGTTTGATATCAGGTAGTATGATTCCTCGAACTTTGTTCTTCTTTCTCAAGATTGCTGTGGCTATTCAGGGTCTTCTGTGGTTCCATACAAAGTTTTGTATTCTTTGTTACAGTTCTGTGAAATACGTCATTGGTATTTTGATAGAAATTGTGTTGAATCTATGAATTGCTTGGGATAGTATGGACATTTTAACAATGTTAATTTTTCCTATCCATAAATATGGTATATGCTTCCATTTATTTGCATTTTCTTCAATTTCTTTCTGTAGTGTCTTATAATTTACCAAGTACAGGTCTTTTACATCCCTTGTTAAATTTATTTTTATGTATTTTTTGATGCAATTATAAATGGGATTGTTTTCTTAGTTTCCATATCCAATGGTTCATTATTGGTATATAAAAATGGAACCAATTTTTGGAGATTTATTTTGTATCCTGTTACTTTACTGAATTTATTTATCAGTTCCAGTAGTTTTTCTTTTTTGTGGAATCTTTAGAGTTTTCTCTATATAGCACCATGACATAAAGCCAGACAAGTTTTTAACAGAAATAAATGCAAAACACAAAAGACTACACTGAAGTTTATATTTTCTATGGAAAAGTAGAATCATTAAATTTTTCACTAATAAAATTAAATTATAATTTATGGTCAGAGAAGCATACTAAAGCAATTTACCACATTATGTTCTTCTTGGTCACAAACACTGGATTTGCTTGAGTATATGTAGATATACACATGCAGGCCTGAGGCCTTTTGTCATCCATGGAAACTCTACTCTGGGCAAGTGTCTGCGGTTAGGCAGGGCACCTTTCTAACTAGCTGCTTTGCTCAGATCTTTCTGGACATTCTCTGTGGCATGGAACACAAAAAACCATTTCAAAGAATGCCCTGTGATCTGAAGGAGCAAAGGAATGTTTGTCACCAATCTATTACATTTCTGCAATTCTTTTTCACCATCCTGAGAACACTAGGATACATGCTATGTTTTACATCCTCTTCATGGTTCTTCTGCTCATGTAAGTTGAGAAAAATTAGAAAGGGACTCATAGACCACAACAGGGTTTTTATTGCTCTGAGAAGTTTCCTTTTCTCTTGCTAGTACATCCTAGGGTAACATCTACTAATAAACACAACCAAGAAGCCGGAGAGTGGGGAGTTCACAGAAACCAGGCTTCGGTAGTATTGGTAAAGTAGCCATAGGATCATTGCAAGAAGCAGCAGGAACTAGAGTTAAAAACATTTTCTTCAGGACTGCTCAACCTGAAGTACTTTCTTTTTTACTACTAACCTGCTTTTAAAATTCTATTAATCCTTCAAGGCTCAGTTCAAAAGGGCTCTTTTCTTCACATTTGCAACGTTAGCAATACTTCCATGTGCATTTATCAACTATAAGTACTCTCTCAGCTCAAATTGTCAACTTGTATCAAGGACTATGTCTAAAAGCAAACAATCACATGCACAAACCAAGAAACGAATCTCATTTACACATTTAACCACCATACTTTTAACTAACAGAGAGTGACCCCAAATGCCCATGTCGTAACTTGGAAAATGCTGCAGTAAGGACTGGAGTTGATCATACCGTGAGGCTTGTGTGTAGCAGCAGGCCTCTTTGCTGCCATACCTCATCACATTCCTGTGGGATTTGTCCTCCATGCATTAGCCCCTGAGTAGAAATTCTGCTAGTGTGAAACAAACAAACACACAAACAAACACTTTAACTCTTTGTGAAAAATAACTGCTTCTGTTGGTGAAGGCCAGGAGAAGTTAGAAGTAGCGCTGAAGCTAGAGAGACCCTAGGTTAGGGTCAACAAAACCTGGAATTTTTCTCACCACCTTTTTCTCTCAAGCCCATGGCAGATGTTGTCAGTTGACCATTCATTCTTTCCTGATAAGTTTAGCTCCTTCCTCATAATTCTTTGAAGTCTAAGTTTCTATGCAGTCCCCACCAATACATCAGAATAGGTACTTAAAATACTTCTTAATCATTCTTGCCTTAGTCCAAAGTGATTTTTCTCAAATCAGCTTTCATCCTGTTTTTTCATGACTCAGTTTGGGTTTTTTGGCCTAACATGTTTTTTTCCCGTATTGGTAGTTGCGTTTTGATGGCTCACACTTTTTAATTGATTTTTTGCTGTTTATAAAACATTACAGCAACTATTGCTATAGCTTAGCTACTAAATTCTGATGGCTGGCACATACAAACTCCTCTGGGTACATGATCATTTGTAATTAGGCATTACAGAATCATGACCAGTTGAATTTTCTGTAGTCCAAGTCAGGTGTGTTCACTGAGGTGTAGTTTTGAATAACACTCTCACAGTAGTCCTGTTTCATGCATTTTATAGTATAAAATTTTTTTGTTTGTTTTTTCTATGAATATGTGACAATCTTTAACTCAATTCTATAAATGCAATGTGTCAAAACATGTTTCCTTTTAAAAGTATCTGCAAATATATACTAACTGATGTATAGTTTGTTCACATCACACTTAAATAAAACTGGCATCTTGTTCACATAAAGATCATTATTATGCTTTAGTCTGAGGCTTGCAGTTAATCAAGGCTCTTGAACCTGCGGCTCTGGGTGGACACTTCTTTGTTTTATGGTGTCTGTGACTATAGTCAAGGTTGAAGGAAGTGAAGTTCTTGGTTGAAGTTAATGCTTCATATTTAATTTATTCCAAATGAATTCTAGCTATTATTCTGTCCATGACTAGAATAAGTTTACCATATACACTCTATGGAACAAAAAACGCAATTTATAAAATTTCAGTGTGTGCTTTGGTTAGGTTTAAGATAGCTCAGGAGGTAAGAGACAAAACTTGAGTGAATGCCTACCCAGCGGCCATCTCTGTAGTCAAGGATATGCTTAGGCAGGTGGGTGGAGATCTTTGCAATGCGACTTAACGTCAGGAGGTTGAACAGTCATTTCATTGAAGCATTAAGAGTTCAAGGCTCATCTGTCCTTGTTGAACCACACTTTTGTAGAGTAAATAATATGTTATGGGGTTGTTTGTGTATTAGGGGATTAGCCAAAGTCTCCAGCCAGGACCTTGTGAATGGCAAAACTCTATTACACTGAGTATTAAGCACTATGCTAGTTGTGTAACAAATGAAATGGCATATGAAAACCTTCTATCTCTTTCAACATGTTTGAAAATCCACTCTGTGCTTGGCACTATTGATTGAAGTAAAACAAATGATGTTTTTATAGCACATGTGACTAAGATGTGATATTTTAGGGGAACTCTTTCCTGCTGAAGTAGACTTCATTCAAGAGAGATTTACTGACCATGTCTTATGTACCAGGCATTGTGGTAAATGCTGGTGTTATAATGGTGCAAGAAAAAAGATAATAGAGATTTTGTGATTTTTTGATTATAGCTGCTGTGAACGAGGCAGTGCTATAAATGAGTAACAGCAGGGCATGACCCAGACTGAGTTATCAGGGAAAGCTTTGCTGTGACATCAGGAGGAGGAGGAATGGAGGTAAACTAGCTGAATTGGGAGAGCATTTCAGGGAGAATGGGCAGCAAGAGCAAAAGCCCAGTGGAAGGAAGGTGTGTGGGACGAAAGAAGGTTGCTGGGGAAACCAGTGCATGTGACTGGGACTAAGTGCAGGGAGCACAGAGGAGAGAGGCGTGAGAAGAGGCTGGGATGTGGGCAGGGCACGGAGCCAAGCAGGGCCACCTCAGGCATACCCAGAATTTTGCTGTTTGTTTTAAGAGCTGCAGGAAGCCGTTCAAACCTAAGCAAGCCATGAGAATCTTGTTTTGACACCATCACTCAGGCCTCCATGTTGAAAGGAGGTTAGGAGGGGACAAGAGCATGTGGAAGAAGATCAGTTGGGAAGCAGTCGTGGAAAACCATGGAAGAAGTGATGCCAACTTTGACTGGGATGCCTCAAAATATTTGATGTCATCACCAGTCCCTCCTCTGTTAAGGAAAAATAAAGCCCCTGGAAAAATAACCTGGGAGGCAGATGGCCATTTAGCTCTCACTGCAGAGCCCACCGAGAAAGGTTTGACAGGCTAGCTCTGGCACAGAGGGGGGCCCCTAGGTTAGCAAATAGTAGAACTCCGAACGCTTTTTTGGACACGTGGTTAGGGCAGGTGTGGTAGGTGAACTTTGTCATCTGGGGGTTAGTGAGAATCCTCAGACCTTATACCTGGCAGTGCTAATTGGATGCTAATTAGAACAAAAGAAAAAATAAAGCATCCCAGAGAGCCAGCTCCATGTCTTCATCTTGCTCAGTATATGCTTTTTCATATGTCTTATGAATTCATAGAGAGACTTTTTAAAATTGTAATGATTGAGAGTAGAGCAGGAAGGGATGTGAGAGATCACTTAGTGCACTGGGCCTCAAAACATGGTTCAGAGAGTTCTGTGTCTGGGAAAACGGAGTAGATGCACTTACCACACTTTTCCCTAGTTCTCCTGGTAAGTACAACTAAACACCTTGGACATTTTACAAAAAACAAACACCTGACTCTGAAGGATGGAAAAAGCTGGCTAACTGGCTAGGGATCTCAGGACCCAAGGAATGACGGAGAGGTGTTCCCTGAGCTTTCTTTTAGCCTCATAAATAGACTTACAGCTGGACACTGGCAACCCAAAAACACCAACTGCCACAGAAAAAAAAACAAACCCAAAAACCAAAAAAACCCTTCAGAAAAAGCATGCTTATGGATCTGAAAAGGGGCAACCTGGCAAGACAGAAAACTTTTAGACACTAATCACTACACGTACTTGTGTCAAAGTGTGCACAGTCCCTGGACCAGCAGCATCGACATCACTTGGGAACTTGATCAAATGCACATTCTGGAGCCCCACCCCAGTCCCCCGAGTCCCAGCCTTGGGGGTGGGCCTCAGCAATCTGTGTTTTAGCACGTCCTCCCGGTGATTCTGATGCAAGCGAAAATTTGAGAACTGATAACGTGGAACACCTGGTCTTTACTTCAGATGAGGAAATTCAAGTCCAGAGGCTGATTGATTTGCCCCAGGTCACAGTATGTGCAGAGTCTAGTTCATATTCTAGATTGGCGCCAAATGCCTCTTCTAGAGTTAAAATCTGAGGAGAGTAGAGGAAATTTTAAATGCACATTGAATTAAGTATTAACATGTGTATTATTAAGTGCTTGGCCCATCAGAGGCACTAGATAAATATTTGTTGAGTACTGAACAAATTGTTCCTCGTTTGCTCAACTACAGTTTTATAGAGGATGCTGAAGGAAAAAGGATGACCTATTGGAAACCCCCAAACTGGCATCTGTGAAAGCATCTATGGCCTCTGTAAAACCTGTCCCGGTGGAGACAGCTGCTGTGTGTGAATGGACTGCACTGTGTTCTTTCATATTCCTGACCTCCTTTTTCCCAGCCTACAGGAGGCTTTATAAATACCTAACCTCATATCATGAAAGCATTTCTCGACTCTGCATTATTATCTTCTTATGGGAGAGTGAGTAAAGTCTAGGTTCCTGAGTTCAAGCACTAAGCATATTCTCCAGGTTAGTTAGAACATGGATTTTTTTTTTTTAAACCAACAGAGCAGTTTGGAAGTGTTCCTCTATTGAATCTTAGCCCCAGCTCATGAATGGTTACACTTACATCATTAAAACTTCGGGTTAATGGGACTAGAGTAAAACATAAATGTCTGTTGCTTGGGAAATAAACATTTTTGTATTTTCTTAACGTTTCTTTCAAATGATACTTATAATTGCCTGGAGACTAAATGGGGTTTTAAACTTTATTTTAAAAGTCATGGCTGCTAGGATGGGCTCATGGAGGCCAAGTGTGAATCCGTAGTGTGTTTTGACAAGTAGTCTTTTATGAACTCTCTCTCTGTAATCCCTTAGGTGTGAGGAGAACTCAAGGGTGACGGTAATTATGGTAGTGCTGCCAGGTATCCTGACCTTGCAGATGCACAGGGAGCCTAAGGCTGCTAGCCTGTCTGCTCCTGCAATCTCCCATTTTATATTTTGTAAGGCTCATTGGAAACAGCACTAAAGTTTTGTTTTAAAGATTTTTCAAGGCCCTGGGTTCAACAGATGGAGGTATGATAACTGGGTGTCTGAAAAGTCTAAAGAAACATCCTCTTCCAATTCTCACCTTCAAAGCCAGGATAAACAAAATCTGGCAGGTGAACTGGAAGCAGTGCCTGAGGAGGTACAGGCTCAAGGTGAAGCGCTTTCTGAGACGAACAAATATACACAACTCTACCATCTGCCTCATGCAATTCACTGTGATGTTCCATTCTCCACTCAGCTCATAAATCCCAAGGAACTGGGTGTTAGTTTAGAGCAGTGGGTCTCAAAATGTGGTGCCTGGACCGGCAGCCTCAGCATTGCTTGGGAATGTCTTAGAAATGCAAATTCTCCGGTCCCATTCCAGACCTACGCAATCAGACACGGCCGGGATGGGTCCTGGCAATGTGTTTGCATCAGTCTCCCAGGTGATTCTGATGTAGGCTAGAGTTCGAGAAGTACTGGAGAAAGGGAGTTAAAAGGAGACGTATCTTTTCAAAAGGGCACGGCATCTCACTGCTGATATGGAAGATCAGAACAAAAACTGATTAGGAAACTAGAGTAATTATGTTAAAGGCAAGAAAGAAGTCTTTCAAGAACTAGAAAGACAAAGCCAGTGGCTCTTCTGCTGGATGAAAGAGGACTGAGACAATTCGAGGGAATCAAGGAAGCTACATATCCTCTTAAGAAACAGAAACCAAATAGCCACAAGCTCTTGTGTACATACAGAATAAATTTATCTAGTCACTTTCATATATTCTCTGCCTTTAACTTTCTATAGATTACTTTCAGTTAGCAAATTTTGTACATCTTGTTAATGAACTTGACAGTAAAACTAAATGATAGACGCCTCCACCTCTTTAAACCTTTGTTGTGAGTGGGGGTGGCAGGTACAGCTTGTCCATAAATTGTATCTAGACATCTGGGCATAACAGGAAGCATGCCTATCCAAACTTATTGCAGGAGTGACATAGGGGCCTCCTGGGAAGAGCTTGTGTTTTAAAGGAAGCGAGACCTGGTTGACCCAGTAGCCAATATTGAGTCACCCATGAGATTCTACTCTGGAAACCACTCAGATTTGCCTCTTGACCAGTAGTTCTGTGGAAGAAAGGCAGGTTGCAGGTAAGAATGGAAAGTTGCTTCACAGCTATAGCTCAGAGATCTTGGGGCATAAGCAGCATCGCTTAGGTGTCTGTGAGAAAAAGTACAACTCAGTTGGAAGAAAGAGTCCATCCTCACTCTTCCGTAAGAAAAACGGCTTTTGGTTTGCGCATTCACAGCTCCAGAAAACGCAGTCAAGTGTTTTCTGATCGTTGGCAGCTGAGGCTCCTCAGACCCATGTGGTGCTAATCGCTGCTGCTGCCTGAATGACCTTGGCAGTAGCCCAAGAACACTAGCATGACAAAGAAGGTACAATATGGGAGAGAATTTGCATTTCCCTCCATATTTCCTTGGCTGCATGCATTCTGTTGTTATTTTCAGTGATGTTTATGGTTGGTGGGGAGGGCTTGGGTGGTGTATAGGACACATTTGTTTGTATCTTTATTTCCTGCCTCACGTTGTTATACTAGGCCACAGCTTAGTGTACATAACAGGTGTTCAGATAATTACACTGATTGAGAGACCCTTGAAAGCAAGCCTTTTAAGAATGATTTGATGCTTAACAAAAATGTGGCATGCCTGTGAATTATAAACAAGCTGAGTCTATCTGCCTAGCCAAATATCTCCAACCAACAGAAACCTTGTATTCAACTCCCCGTGCTGGGACACCAGGAGAAAAAGACATCAAAAGTGTTAAAGTTAGGGGGAATAACGAGGCACATAATTGTTGTCCGAGGCGCTGCCCCTTTCTCACTTATGATTTCCGCTGGAAAATCCTTCTAAGACCCAGGCCTTGTTGTGAGCACCCGCGGCTGGCTGAGCAATGGGCTCCTTGAGCCTGCCTGCCTTCTACTACCGCCTTCCTCAGCCCTTCTCTGCTCCCTGCCCTCTGCTAGCACCACCTCCATCCTTCACCTTCCTCCCACTGGTGAGGGCCCTCTTGCTGGGTGGCTTTCTCATAAATAGCTCCTGCCTTCCTGATGGCAAATATGGTCTGATGCTTGCGCATGTTGGTGTTACTTGCATTGTCAAAGACCTTGGGGAACAGTAAGTGTCCGATTCTCTGCTGTATGTGCTTTGCCCTTGCTACCACTCTGCTGCCCTCATCCAAGTTTACTTACATCAAATTTAGTTTCCGTGTCAGTCCCACCATGCTTCCTGGTGAGTACACCTCTGGCCCTGCTACTCCATTTTATGAAATAATACTAAAAAATTGTGCACATATTGGATATGCTAAATAGGATAAAAGCATTGTGTTTCAACCCAAACATTGGCAGTATTCTTCAAAGGGGTCTGTGGTCTGTGGACCACCTGCATCGGAAACATCTAGGAGCAAATTAACAAGGTGAAGTTCTGGATCCTACCTCTAGCTACTAGTTTTTGATTCTGTAAGTCTAGGTGCAGTTAAAAAAAACCCATCCAGTTTGAGAGACAATGCTTTATTCCTGATTCTTAATCTCAGCTGAAAGTTTCAGAGTGGAGATTAGGGGTAGGATGGCGGGAAGTTTCTTTTAAAAAACACAGCACAGCGCTGGCTGTTGTGGCTCAGGGGATCCAGTGCCGGCCTGTGAACCAAAGGGTTGCTGATTTGATTCCCAGTCAGAGCACATGCCTGGGTTACAGGCCAGGTCCCCAGTAGGGGGCACATGAGAGGCAACCACACATTGATGTTTCTCTCCCTCCCTTTCTTCCTCCCTTCCCTTCTCTCTAAAAATGAATAAATAAAATCTTAAAAAAACCCACAACGCATATGTGAGTTCCAGTGCATAGCAAGTAAATGAGAATTTCCAAATACAGGGACTAAGCATTGGTGTTTGAAAAAAGTCTCCCAAGTGAATCAAGAGTGCAACCAGGCTTGGAAACAAATGCTTTAACCTAGATGATTCAAAACATGCAGTCAAAAATCTGTAATGTGAAAACTGTTTTAACAAAGTTAGTTCGCTTCTGTGTTTTGCTATGAAATCATCCTGCCTTTCTTTGGTCTTTTTTTTGGGGGGGGGGGAGTGCTTCTTTTTCTGATTAAGTAAATAACAGGCAAAAGACAAAGCTGGCTTTGTGAGCTGGTGGTACACAGATGAAATTGTTCTAGCAGGTGTCTTTTATTCTATCTACATTTAAGTGTTTTAAACAGACTTAAACAAATAGCTAACAGTTGAGATATTTTCACATAAAAATTCAGACTTGCCACAGTGAGGGAAAGACCAGAAATTTCATCAACATTGGAGCAATCTTCTCCAGGAGTGCTGAGCTGTAGCTGCTCCTTGAGAGCGGGGTGAATTCCCAGCCTGCCCATCAGGCCCTGCCTAACCCACTGATGCTTGGACCCTCAGGTATTTGTATTTGTGATCTTTAGAATAAAGGAATGGATTTAATCAACACTTGAGCACCTAGTAAGTGTCAGGCACTGTAGGACGTGATTTTTTTTTTTTTATTGGACAAACCTATTAAGTATGCATTATCTTCTTAACAGAGAACTCCAAGGCTGGGCTGGGTTGAGCTGAAGGTCTTGGTAAGAATTCCAGTCCAACTCTGTATGCTGCCAGAGCTTCCCCAGATCCTATGCTTGTAGGAACTGCAGGGGTTTTGGCTTGATTCCATACCTCCTGGATTAGAGACGAAACTTTTGGGGGTACCTGTTAAGTATTTTGCATTCAATTAAGGCTTCATCACCTGGATTAAGGGAATTTAGAAATCAGTCAGTAAGTTTGGTGAGGGCTTCACTCTAATTAGCTTCAAGTAAAAAGGCAGAAGCTTTTTTGGGCAATTTAAGACAGATTTGCAATCCTATTAAGTGGATGCAATCATGTATGTAACCTGAACATTTCAAGGAGAGTTAATAATGACTTCTCAGGCACCTCAGGGATCCGAACAGGAAGAACATTTGTTCAATGCAGTTAGTTATTTGAGTAGTTTTTTTTTTTTTTGTAACACAAATTCTTGAGGGTATCTCTGGGGAAGTGAGGCCTCATGCCCACAACTCAATAGCAGTCACTTCAGCTCTGGTACCACCTTTTTAGTATAGTTTTCAACTGATGTTATAAATATTTTATCAGTTAGTTTGTTAATAGCATTTTATGTTCTTTCAATGACATCTCAGGGCCAGAATTACTTCTTTAGAAATGGATCTCAAGTAATGAGGTATTAGTGGGAAATGCTATTTCTGTATACCTTTCAGTAACATATCACTTGCATAATTAAAGCATGCGATTGTTTTCTTACCTAGAATCCTTCAGGGCCACTGAGAATGGGTCGAAAAGAAGGCAAATGGTGAGTCATTCATTGTCCAGCAAACTTTCTATTTCTCAAGTAGCATGTGTGGATTGGCAAGTTAGGGGAAGGTGGGAAGAGTAAAAAGGAACTTAAAGACATTAAAAAAATTAAAGCTAATAGTTATCAGGATATGAAACATTTGGAGCTATTTAATGAGATCATGATTAATGAGTTTTTGCCTTTGTCTCCTTGCAGTTTCCGCTGTGGGGTTGGTGGCTGTGTCTTTTAATATATTGTCTACCTTAGTCCTCATTGGTTTTGAATAGCTGAGCCTAACCCCAAGAGTAGTAGGTCTTTGGCATCTATAGCTGACAGAATTGGACTAGACCAGATAGATACTTCCCATCCCCTACCACTGGGAGAGGTCCTGGAAGACCCAGACTGAAGATTACCTTGGGTTTATTGGCAAGAATCAACTTTCACTTTGGCTCTGACCAGCACACTGTAGGTCAGACCCAAGACGAAGGGAAAATTGGCTATCTTACTTCCCAAGATGCTTCCCTAGACCACCGAAAGGAAGAGAAGCTAGGTGGCTTGTGTGCTACCATGGAGGCTCATTTGCTCCGGTCTGGCCCTAGTTTTATGTGTCAGCCTTTTTTCCATAGTATGGGTTGATTCTCCAGTGCTGGGAAGCGTCTCTCTTAGGGTGAGTATAGAGGCTGTAGATTCTGTCCCAGATTTGTCACATGGGGTCAGAGACACTGGTATCCTCAGGCGCTCACAGGAGGGATTTTAGTTCTTGCAATGTCTTGAAAGGAAGGACCCTGGACTGGAGACAAAGCTTGCCTGGAATTTATGCACAGAGGTGCTCACAGGATTGCCTTAGCTACAGGCTTACATACATGACAGCTAAGAATAGTTCCTTGTTTCCTTTTGGTTGAAGTTGGCCCAGCAACTGACAGCTTTCAATCAAGCAACAGTGCGGTGATCTCTTAGTTAAGAAATGGTAGCATGTAAGTGATAATGAGTTCAAGAATTGGCATCATTTAGACCAGCATGCGAATCCTGACTGACCAATTACTAGCTGTGTGTTCTGGAGCACAGAGCTCTGAGCCTCGGTTTCCTCATCTTTAAAACAAGATAACATTAAACCAAGGTGTGGGCATGTTACGATCACCGTGTTTTGCCCTACATAATGCACACCCATGTTTTTGGCCCAAACTTTCAGGAAAAAAATCTTTCGTTTTGATTTTTTAATTCAATTATTTATTTATTTACATTTAGATACTTGTGTTTTTTGTATTATAAAGGAATTTTAGCATTTATTTTTGAACATATTGTGGTACAGGAAATTTTAGGTAACCAATAATTACAAAACACAAAAACAGATACAAGGTATTTTAGGTATTACCCATGTATAATGCACATCCTTATTTTTCCCTCAAAAATTGGGCAAAAGGGAGTGATTTTAGATGGTAAAATATGGTAAATGAAAGGATTAAATGAGAATATATTATATATCAAGGGATGTCACAGATCATAGCACAAAAATGCTCAATAAAGGTTGTTTTTTAATGAGGAAATATTCCTAAAGGTAATCTCAACTGCTTCATCAGGGGTCAAAGGGTCCCTGACTTTTGAGTACCCTTTCCACACCTCACCATCAACGAGAGTCAAGGTGTTGTCTGCTCTGGGAGTGTGCTCAGCATCTTGCAGTCCAGCAATAATCAGCTGTCTAGTGCGTGCCTGTGCTCAGAGTAAGACCACCGTTCAGCAGTTCATCATCAGCAGAGTCAGAAGAGAGTCAGCAGCCCACTATGTAAATGGGAGTCCAGAATGAGGCCACATTCAAGAGAGATCACCCCTTTGTTAGGGTGTACATTTCTCAGCAGGAGTGAATTAGGAATATTTCTGCCCCTGAAAGACTCCTCACCCCTCCTTCTCAGCACTCACAGCTTTGCCATCACTGTGCCTTGGGACCAGCAAAAAAAAATCTCATCACGCCCCTTATCCCTGTCCAACACAAGAAGTTCAGGACTGATATCATGCCTCCTGTCCCCATTCTTTAGCTCCATCACCTCCTCCTTTGCATCACCATTTCTTGAAACTCTTTTACTTCTTCTCCAGAAACATAAGGTCAACCATGATCAAAATGTGCTTTACCCAGAGCCTCTTCCGTGAACGTTCACTTCCTTGCTTGGACCTCCTCTTCTCTTGACAATGCCTCTGCATCAATGACGTGATCTGACTTACATTTTAATATGATGAGTCTGGGAAGCCAGGGTATTGCATTGGTAAGATCTTTTCCATTATATCCGCTATTTATCCATTCATTCAGTAGCCAGTTTAATTTGAAAATACAAATCCTCCAACTGGAATAGAGCAGACTATCTTAGATGGAATAATTTCTCTCTCTCTTCCCCTTTCTCTCTCTCTCTTTTACATACACATATACACACATGCTCTCTCTCTCATATGGTTTTTCTCTCTATCTTACACACACACACACACACACCCACCCACCCACCCACCCCACACATCTTTTCTTGTATTCATTTCTGAGGAAGAACCAAGTGGATGACTACCTCATAGCTTTCTCCAAACACAGGTAGTCATAAGCTAGGTCCATATTCAAAACCAACTAATTTACTGTATGAACAAGTGTAATCCTGGTGGATATTTTGACACAATGAGATAATCAAGTACCATAGCCCATATACAGTTATCAAGTGAGAGAAGTTAGGTTTGGGAGCTGCATGGCTTCTCCAAGCGGCACTCCTGCTGTGTCTCAGGATCTTCATCTTCAGACCCTTCTCCCACGGGGTTCTCTGGAAACTTATCTTAGTAGACGGCAGTATACGGTTGACTTGGGTCATGAACAGAGCTCAGTATAATTAAGTTAAAAATGAAAATTATAATTTGTTTGGTAAGACTTAAGAAGAACCTTGTGTAGCTGGGTTATTGTACTTTTAAATGGGAATCCTGCAGGCTGACTCATTGCTCAGGTGGTAGAGAAGGTGATGACGATGGGGAATTCACAGCCTCAGTCTTATAGGTGTTCTGATCACATTTCTAATCCTCCTTGAGAAGGGAAGGGATAATGGCTGCTTGGATAAGTACTTCTGAAAGTTTGCTCTCCTCTGGTTTATAAAACACCACATATGAATTTGCACTAAATACCAGTTGAGTGAGAGATGCTGACATTGAATACATAGTTGTGGAAATAGAGACAGGTAAATGCAGTAGCTGGTTTAAAATAATCGGTAATTCATCTGTATTGGTAAATATAACATAACGCATCTTCTGATAACATATCCAAGAGCTTTAGACATTATTCTAGCCTAGTTCTGCCCTCTGCCGAGGGCTTAAATCCCCTTCTCCACCTTTCTGGTCTCTTTGAGAAGAGCTGGAGGGGAAGCAGGGAGAAGTAAGGCCTCAGGAGGGGAGACTAAAGGTGAGAGGAGATGATCTAAAATTTTTACTTTCAAGTCTATTTATTTATGTCAGTGTGTCTTGTGTTGATGAACTGGAGACATGAAAGCACACATAGAACACATAGTATGATTTTGTCCCATAAAAATGTCATTTTGGGTTAACAGTAGCAATTACAGGTGATTGCTGGAGGTTCATTTTGGTTACTAATCCTGTTCTTCTAATGTAAAGACAAGAAAATGAATGATCAGCCTGTTCATTACAATTCTCTTTTTAAAATATGTTTGTTCATCTGTGATTGATTTATACACTTTTTCTTTCAAGTGATGTGAAGTAGAACTAACATGAACTTCATGTCAATACATGCAGATTGTCTCTATCATTAACTAAAACTTTGAAATTTATCCTTATGAAGTTACTGAAAAATAACTTTGAAAGGTTTCTCAGAATTATGTGAAGATGAGTTTTATATAATATACATGATTTTTATTATTGACAAAGGTATTTACATTATTTTCAATAAAATGTGTTCCAGCACATTGACAAATTAGTGTCTATTACCATAGAAATATGACATTAATGAAGACATTTAAAAAATAAACATCACCAGGAGCTTAACTCAAAAACATCAATACTTGCTTGAAATTAATGTGATTAAATATAATATGATGTGTGAACAGATTGTTTCCTTACCTTGCTGGTTTAAATTTTAGAGGACTGACAATATTGCGCAGTTGTTTATTTTAGAATTGTACTGCATGCAACGTGTCTAACGTAATATGAGCATTTTCTAAATAAAATGTTCACAGTTGGGAATTAAATCTTGGTAGACAAATTACATTTTTAACCTGATTGACGTAATATGAAGACAATACAAACATGATATTTCTAATGTTTCTTTTTTTAAAAAATGCATTCCTTAAAAAGGAGTTTCTGCAGTATTAGAAAGCGTTGGGTGAAGTGAGAAGAAATAGATGCACTGGGGGTTAAAAATTCAAGGTGACTTTTATAAAAAATGGAATTGCCCTACTTCGGTTCAAACACTAAAACTTCCCCACCTCCTGGACCTTGCTCTGCAGATGGCGGCACGGAGTGGTTCTGGTTCAGTTAGTGCACCGCGAGAGTGAATTATGAGAAGCCCGGGAATGATTTAGTGACTTGGAGCTGCTGCTCTGAGTTCTGAAAATGGCGAATGTCATTGGGAAACATCAGGAATAATCACAAAAAATGACCCCATAAATCTTAAACACTTCACTGGAAAAGCATGTCCAGAAAATAATGCTTACCGCATATTAGTGTTTCATGTTGAGGGAGCAGAGGTTCCTTGGGTTGCTCAATTGAGCCAATTTCTTAAGCTTTGCTGGCCAATAATTCATGACCAATTGTACTTTGTCTAAAATAACAGACACTAGGATAACCTGGATAAATGGGATGCCACCTTTAATTTATAGTTTTAGTACTTGATGATGATGGCCTTAGTTTGCTTTATAATAGTGATAGTTCTGGGAGGAAGGTGTTAGAGAGAATTTGAAAGAATTAGTATTAGAGAAATGCACCTGACATTTTGTTTGAGAGGAATGCTTAGCTTCAGGGCATGACATGGTGGATAAAAAGCATCCCATACAGAGTTCACTGGCATGGACTGGGTTTAAAACAATTTATTTAATTGATTTTCAAATTAACCAACCTAGAGACTCTCATGTTCACAGTTATTTTTAAATGAATAATTTAGAATTAACAGAAAAATGCTTCTCCCTATACTTCTTAATTCCTTTAGAAAGTAAAAATAATAACATGGTTACCCAGAAGCCAACAACTTCAATTATGGCTTCCTTAAAAGCTTTTCCTGACTCGCTTACTAGGACACTTTGCTCATATACTCTCATAGCACTGTCTATACACACATTTTCTTAAGTGGTTATTTTATTGTTGTCTGTCTTACCCACTTGTGCATGAGATACATTAGGGCAGGGATCTGAGTTGCTTTTGTTTGCCATTGTATTTTTAGTTGCTTTACAAGACACAGTCAATGAATATTCATTGATTGAATAATAAATGAAAGAGCCTGGTCCATCGTCTTGAAGTTCTGAGGGCCCTTAGAGCCTCCATGGACAGACAGAACCCATGAATTAACATGACCCAGTAATGGCCAGAGGGTGACATGATCATGTGCACAGAATATACAAAAGGAGAAATGTATCTCAAGTTCTGAGAAGGTTCATTTCAGGGAGCAATCAGGTGACAAAGGAAAATGCAGTGATACTATCTTCTTCCTGCTTAGCCAATCATTTTGGTACATTGTTTTGATGCAGATGCTTCATAGCCACATCTAACTCTTAATTTTTAGACTTTTTTCACATGCAAGTGACAAAAACCTTAACCTAAGTTTGCTTTTAACAAAAGAGAGCAGAATTCCATTCTGATATGAATTGTTAGGCATTTGGATGGCCTCTGAAAACAAATGAAAATGCTATGTTAAAGAAAAACTATTCTAAAAAGAATTGATGAGATGCTAAGATAGAAGTCATAAGGCCATTATCAAAGGTGAGAGTCCAGAGAGGTTTTGTTCAAAGAACATTTACCAAACCTTTTCTTTTTTCCTTTTTCTTTTTGGTGAGGGGTGGGTATCTGTGGCAGACACAAGAACCAGAAGACAAAATACCCCATTTTTCCAACATGGGCACCCTCTCTCCCCATAAAGTTGGGACTCTAAAGGCCATCCTTCAGAGTAAGGGCAACCTAGAATTAAATCTGCTCTAGGTGTCTACCCCCAAGGGCCTGTAGGGCAAATTTACCTTTGTGCCAAGCGGAGCAGGGAGGTAAAAACCCTGAAAAGTTTTAAGAATAGGTTGACTCTCAAATGAATGTGTAGATTAAATTTGCATCACATTGTGGTCCAAGAAGCAGTCCAGGATTGTCAGAAGCAAATTCAAATCTTTGGATGAATGTACCTTTATCCTAGGTCCTAAAGTAATTTTTACAAAAAAATTTCCAAGTTAAACAACAAGCTCCCAGGAATAAAAAAAGATGGGTGGGCAACTAAGCACAAAAGAAAGCAAGAAAACATATCCTAATTTTGCTTTTTGTGGTAGCAGACTCAAGACAGGGATTTGAGGGCATGTAGTGTATCTGGAAAATGCAGGCGACACTACTGGGAAGTGGAGGAGTGATATAGGGAAGGCGGCCAGCAAAGCCTGAGTGGATGATTAGGACCTAAACTCACAAGGAAACTAGGAAACAGTACAAAACACACACCTCAGAATAATCCCTTCTGAGAGGTGAGGAAAGTCGCTTTTACAATATTAGCCAACTCTGGTTAGTGATGATTGATTGACAGGTGCTCAGAGTGGGGTTGATACTGTGAATTCCTTGGCACTCCTCTCAGCCACATACATGGATAGTGTAGCCGTCATGGTTCTAGGGAAGAGAGCAACCAGGTCGAGCAGAGGCTGCCACAGCGCAAGAGAAATAGCGGAAACAGATACAGTAAGATGAAAGATAATGCAGTTATCAGACACTGATTATAAATAAAAAAATAAAGAGACAAATTTGAAATATCTAAGGATGGAACCGGAGACTATAAAAAGTAACAAAGAAGTTTTGTAAATAATCCAATTAGAATTTCAGAAAATAAAAAACACAACCACCCAAATTAAAAAACTCAGTGGGTGGTAAATTATACCTCAATGAAGCTAGTTAAAAAAAAACCCCAAAACACCAGCACCTCAGTGGTTGGGCCTAATAGCAGATGAGACTCAGGTGAATAAAGCATTAGTGAGTTGGAGCATAGACAAGTCAAAATAAATTATCCAGAGTACGGCAGAGACAAAAAGATGAAAAATGCAGATAAAAGCAATGGAGACTTACTACATGTGGTGAAATGATCTAAGATTTGATTAGCGTATCATAAGGAGAGAGAGTAAAGAAGAGGTGATATTTAAAGAAACAGTAGTACCACATAGGCTTTGCTTACCTGTAGCCTGACCGTACCTCGCCTCAGGAGTGGACACTCTCTCTTGCTTCCTACCTGATGATTTGACACCTATGTGAGGTGTTGTGGGAACCTATTGGCACTCATGTATGTACAATGTGGAAATGGATGGGAGTGATGGGCACCATTTTGACACTGAGGGATAGGTCCGCATTGAAGGACCAATAAGAGATTGATAGATAAATGCATCCCCCTTTCCTCCCCTGAGTGAACAATTCTGAGATGCAAATATGTAAGGCTCCTCGGGATTGAGCGTCAGTTACCCTCAGGGGCACCCTGCTTGGTGATGCACCCTTGTGTAGGCTTTTCTCCTCTATTTCAGTGCTCTCTCCCTCACTCCTGCTCTCTGGGGTTACTTCTCAAATAAACTACTTGTACATAATTGTCTCAGTCCCAGTTTTTGGGGAGGATCAAATTGAGAAAAACAAAAATTAGTGTAATTTGCCGCATTAACAGATTAAAGGAGAAAAATCATATGATAATATATAGATACAGAAAAATACTTTCATAGAATTCAACATCTATTTATGATAAAAACTGAGATGCAAACAAAAAACTCCCTTAGCCTGTTTGACAATCACACTTGGTGGTGAAATATTCAATGCTTTTCCTTTGACTGATATTGTGGACAACCTTTTGTTGCTCTTAATCTCATAGTCCAATGGGGGTAGAGGAAGGAACCATTTTGACCATTTCAATAAAGGGAATTAAATACTACAGGAAATGATTACGCAGGTGACAGCAGAGTGGAGAAACCAAGGGACGGATGGTGAATTTTGCCAGAGATTACAAACAGCAGGAAGTCCTTGGGCTGGAGGGGCTTATGGAGGCGGAAGTATTATCAGGAAGGAGCTGGGGCCCTCAGAGAGAGGCTAGAGCCACGATGGCATAGGGACCTCAAAGGGAAGGGCTAAGCTTGGTAGAAGCTACAGACAATGAAGAGACATAGTGGCTGCCAGACGTGGCCCCAACTGGGTGACAGAGAATTCCCTGTTTTCTCCTCTCCTTCTACATCCCAATCTTCCACCAGTACCTCCCTTAGCACATTTAGTACCTCCCAGTACCACACTCAACTGGAAAGGAGGATAAGAGAATCTGTTGATATAATACATCAATTTATTTCTCTTGAGGTGTAGATCAAGGGGAAGCGTGGGTAGGAGATCTGAAGGGCAAACAGAAACTATGCAGTACGGCGGAGAACGAAATAATTATCACAAAAGTCTGGAGACTAGCTACCTCAGGGGTGGGGGTGGGGGTGGGGAGAAGTATACAGGTGCCTTCTGAGCACTGGCAACAGCATCCTATTTCTTGCCTCAATTGGTGGCTACATTGGTGTGGGCTCTGTAATTGTCTTAATCCTCACATATACTTTAGGTTCTTTTTTTGTCGATGTAACATATCTCGCAAAAAGTAAAAAGCAGAAAATTCATACTCACATAACTGAAAAAATCAGAGGTAAGACTAACTTTGTGTCTTTTATCCAGAGGCTCAAATGGTGCCAGTCAGGCTCTTCTGTGTCGTCCCACTTCATGCTCAGAGTGGCTGCAAAAATGTCACTTTTTACCACTTCGATTATCTTGCCCTCTTTCCCAGAACCTTCAGTAATTATTTCATTGGCTTTTTCTCCATTACATGTCCCTTCCTGAAGCCAATGCAGGTGGCCAAGGGAGAGTGGAATCACTTCCACACAAATTCGATTAGCAGACACTGGAGGGCAAGTGAATCCTCTAAAGGAATCAGTTCCAGTAGATGGGGGAAATGGGGGAGGCACATACCAAATGGCCATTCTTCCACTTCCATCAGTCCTTATCCACCCAACTCCTGGGCTGAAGGATCTCTCGCGTCCGCCATAATGCCGGCTAGGACCTGAAGAGAAACAGGAAAGGAGGGCAATAGTAACTGAGCTCTTTTGTGGATGTGTGTTTCTGTTCCGAGTCCTGACGAGTTATTGTTAAATAACACTAACTAGTTGATTCCAGGGAGTATTATCAAAGAATTGTTTAAATCACAAGATTTCTCTAAGTTGTCTGTTTTGCCCTCCTTCACCCGGCCACCTTAAGAAGTCACTGTCACTGCACCCAGCTCTGAAAGGCATAAGAAATACAAACTAACTCAGAGAGAGGGGCTCAGTGGTTGAGTGATAGCGTCGATTCTGTGTTACATGGTTGGCCTGGACCCTACATCAGGTTTACTGCATCTGTGAGTAATAACATCGTGTATTTTAAACACTGTTCCTTAATCATTTCTTTTGAACAACAACAACAAAAAAAGGCATGAAGGCACGTGTCGTTCATGTCTACATCTCAATATATACATTTATTAACTTTTGTTTTGGATTATACTATCGCTTACACTTTTTAATTGTAATTTAATTGTTGAACATATTTAATTAACCTCATTGGGTTACACAGAAAGGCACCTGCTCAGATTGCGCTTCGAGGGAGGAGCCGTTGCCCCAGCTGCTGGGGATGCTAGCAGCTGGCTGCTTTCAGCTGTCACCGCTTTAGGAGCCGCCTCAGCTGTAAAGCGCCACGGTTCCCAAGAGCTCGCCTTTCTGGGGGCTGTGATGGCGAATTGTACACCTCGACCTTGCTAGACCACTATACCCACGTATTTGGTCTAACTTTAGTCTAGATGTTTCTGTGAAGATATTTGTTAGATGAGAGTAACATTTAAATCCGTAGACTTTCAGTAAAGCTGACTGTCCTCCAAAATGTGGGTGGGCCTAATCAAATTAGCTGAGGGCCTTATGGGAGAAAGGCTGAACTGCCCAGAGGAAGGGAACCTTCTGCCAGCACACTGCCTCTGGACGCGAGCTGCTGTGCTTCCCCGGGTCTCCCTCCTGCCAGCCTACCCTGCAGATTTCAAACTCATCAGGCCTCCACCATTGCGTGAGCTAATTTTTAAAATCAATTTTTCCTCCCTTGCTCATACTCTCTCTCTCCATAAATATATATATATGTTTATGAATATATGTATATTCTGTTGGTTCTATTTCTCTGGAGAATCCTGACTTTATAGGTAGACTTCATTTAGGGACTGAGCAAGTTGGGAGTATAAGGGTCCAGTCATTTTACCCCAGCATGAGAAGGCTCTGATGGGCCTGGCCTGCCCCTGAGCTCCCTCCGGAACCCCGGCTGGGGGTGTGCGTTGTAGCTGGACTTCCTCTGCCCTCTCTAGCTTCCTTCCCCTTCCTTCTACCTGTGTTGATCCCAAGGGCTCTCCCTAATAAGCAAACTGAATACCAAACTCCATCAGAGTCTGCTTCTTGGAAAACCTAGCTTATAAGAAAAGGAAAGTGGAATGTATGAGGAAAATATAATCCTCATTCTTCCTGAAAAAAAATCTTCCAAACTCTAGAAGGAGAATATAAGAGACAAAACAGTTGAGGTCTGGGCCGAAAATCAAGCTGACTCTGAAGGGAGTGCTCTAGTTTGGAAATGGAAACGGAAGAGATTGAAAAACTTACCAAGGTGTTAATCTTTTCCATTAGATTAGAAGACAGTGTTCTCCTCGCACAGCTATTCCTGAGGTTTGAAGAAAGAGAATGGCTTGGACAGAGAGGTAGAGAGCAAGAAACACAAAGGAAGCACTGACCTCTCCCAGTGAGATACCAAGGCCATGTCTTCATTAGGAGATGGGATGAAGGGTATATTACACCTTTAGGGAAAAAAAAAAGAGAAATACAAAATGTACTAAATGCACTCCCCCCATCTTTCCTGCTCTCCCTCCTTACCCCATGCTCCGGGGTATTAAGAGTTATATGTTCACACTGTAATCCATTAGTTTTCTCTTATGGCATATACTTTTAAAGGTTAAGCTTTTTCTGTACTGTGATTACTCCAATAACTGCAGTCAATTACTCTGAAAATTAGCTTAAGGTTAGAGCAATTTCATTTAGCTTATATGGCGGTGTTTGTGTCCTCAACTAGCCCACAAGACTTGTCTGTTGTTGGCTGACTTATTGACTTTACAGATCTCAGGCTTCTCTTTTGGATTTTCCCGATCAGTTGTTTATCTCTGTGGATGTATTTCTTTTTGCCCGTGTCATGCGGAAATGAAATATAATATAGCAAGATAATATGATAAAATTTAATGTGATAAAATCACCCTTTAAGAACTGAATTTGAATCGTGTTTCTTGTTACTGTAGACTGAGAGGAGGGGAAACTCTTCTTAGCTTCTCTATCCTAGGAGAATATCCAAGTCTTTATTCTCCAGTCCTATCTTCCCCCTTAGTCTCAACCCCACGCCTCCTCAACTGTGATAAGGAGAGCCCAGATCTTAGGAACATTTTGTGGGGATTGATTTCTTTTTTAAAGATGCACTCATATTTAGACTATGGGGGTAAAAGTCAGACAGTTGTTGCCTTCAGCAATGGGGTTTGGGTGCTGTTGACTGGAAAGAGGCATGAGAGAACTTCTGGGGTGACAGAAGTGTTCTATATTTGGATCTGGGTCATGGTCACATGAAAGCACACAGATGTAAATGTAATTGAGCTATACACTGAAGATTGGTGTATTTTACTGTGTGTCTCTCACTCACTCCCCCAATATATGTCTTTCTGTATTAGAGCCCTAATCTTGTTGTAGAAGACCTTTTACTTGTTTTACTGAGATATAATTGACATGTAATATTGATTAGTTTCAGATGTACCCATAATGATTTTTTTATATATATATAGTATTATGAAATGATTACAATAAGTTTAGTTAATACTCATCCCCACACGTTTGCACAGTTTTTTTCCTTGTAATGCGAACTTTTAAGATTTACTCTCATAGCAATAGAAGACTTGTTGAGGTTGAGAATTCAACTCCTTCTGGAGTTCTTCTACTTTTTTATTACAGTTAAGACCCAGGTCCAATCCTGGCTTTGTCAAGGAGGGTCTCTGGCTTTCACATGTTGTCTTAAAATGGTGATTAATGATCCTCAGCATTTCACTGCTTTCTTCAATGTATTGGGTGTACCCAGCGACATAACCCTTATTGTAATTACTTCCCCTGTGCCTCTCACATGCCTTGTAGATTGCACCTGGCCGTACTCTCCCTTCTGCTGATATTCTATCCCAGTTTATCACCCATAAGAGCTTTCAACAATTGCACCACTACAGCAAGCCAGGGCCTATCTTTACTCTTCCTGCTCTCAGTAGTGGGCTCCTCTCTGCCAGCTGGTCAGTGAATGATTCAACTCCAAAATCCATTTGAGAATGTGCTTTGTAGGATCATTTCCAGCACCAACTGTGGCAGATCAGGTTCTGGGAAACAGACTCTGAGATGCTGGTATTTCCTGCAGTATGTTTATTTGAGCATGCTCTCTAGATCAATGCCTTTGAGGGGAACAACGAACACAGAATTGGGCTGAGGGAGAAACTGAATTACAATGCAGTTGCAACATCAGCTTCAGCCATCATTATAGGGAGCTCTTAAACTAACTCTTCAGTGATTTCTCTAGTTTAGTAGAGGAGCCAATCTTTTGTAAGAGCACATCCACCAGTTATTAAATGTGGGTTGCCCCTGAGGAGAAAAATTAATATTTGCAGCTTACTTTTGTCAAGGACAGTGCCTGGATAGGGACACAGCTATGAGCCATCAGTAGGCAGTACCCCATGGGGTTGGAGGAATGAGTGCCTTAGTCCTGAAAGGGGCCTTTGGTGGTACACCAAAGCATGTACTACAAGGCTCACTGAAAATTAAGAGGTATTATTCCAAAGACAGAAAGGAATAGTGCTACAAGGATTGAAGAACATCCCTACTTTTTCTGTGCTATGGGGTTCCTCAGACTTGGTGAGGGGACGTAGTACCAAGTCCTATAAGTAGACTTAAGCCTGCTTGAAAGCAGCACCTTAGAAGTGACTGGGTCACAAGAGTGTTTGGCTGCTGTGTGTCTGTAAGCCGAGTATTAAGTCTCTTGTGAGTTTTAATATCCCCTATGCGTAAGCTTGCCATAGAGAGAGTGAAGCTGCCTGCAGAATTGTCTGATTTTAAATGGACCACACTGGACACACAATGACCAGCTGGGTGTGCAAGTTCTGAGATTTATCAATAGTGCTAGACAGAGACGTTTCATGCCATGGGTGTTAGACAGCTGATGCTCCAAGAAGTTTGGACTTGTGCTGTTGGGCTAAGTTAGGATTTTATCTAAACAGAAATGGACCTAGTTTAAAGATCCCATATACCATAATTGGTAGAAGTTCAAAATCTTTCATTTGGGGAATCATTTCACTGGTGAGATACAGGGAAATGTGAGTGTGAGCATGGTGGAGTTATTTAAACTTATAGCATTAATGTGAATTACCATGATAGATTCTACTGTTCAAAATATTTGCTGCTTTCCTCTAAGGAAGGATTATATATGCCCACCCACTCCTTTGTTATCAGGCTTCATTATGTACATTGCAATGAAGTGAGATAGATGTCCAGTGAATGAAAATGATGCGTGTCACTTCTGAACAGAAATTTGAAGTCATTGAATGGTCTGCTACTTGGCCCCCTTTTTCTGTTTTTGTAAAACGAGAAATATTCCCGTTAGGGGCTGTTCCATCAGTCTGGGCCTTGACGTAAAGATTCGTGGAGCAGAGTCACAGCTGATTCCTGATGCAAATACAAAGTAAGTGAGAAATAACCTCTGCTGTTTTAGGAAACTGATCTTTTTTTGAGAAGGTATTTTTTTTAGAATTTTTGTTGTTGTTGTTGTTGTTTCTTTGTTATCACAGCATAATTTAGCCAAAACTGACCAATGGAGACCTATTTCATAGGTTTTATTTTGTGTAGAGTCTGGAGACTTGATGCGTTCACTTAAAAATGAGTAAGGAGCACAAGATTGAAGTAATTCTCTCTCCGGTAGGAGTATTGCTAAAGTAAAACAGGCCATTTTATCTCATTCCTATAATCTGGTCATTGTAGCATTTTGTTTTGCTTTCATTTTTACCATGGCAGTAATGGCTGAGGAAGACAGGGAGGGACATAGAGAAGATGAACTAGTAAAGAGTCCCCTGACTGGGACTGGAGATGATGAGTAGGGATAACACCAGCTCTGTAATTAAAAGAAAAAATGATACAGTGCTAATTTTGAATTTGCATTTTGGAAGATATATGTTATTAATTCTTTTGAAAGTAATGCTGTAGGGAGCCTGTTCTGCAGTTTCGGTAGGATCAAAGGGAAAAATGCACAGCCTTCGTGCACCTAGCTTTGTCTACACTTATACTTACATTTTTTGTGTGTCCGCACATACACACACACTCTGCGAAGTAAAGCTTTTATTTTCTTCAGTGACATTCAGTACTTAAAATAGTAACACAAACAGCCAAAAATGCTTTTAGTTATTTGAGAGAAGTTTTTGTGTGTTTGCTTATTTATTTCTTTCATTTCTGGAGTAGGCATAAGATTCTTGATGGTCCATATTTCTTAAATTTTATAGAAATATAACAGCATGATTCATCAAAAATCATCTACAACTCTTTACACAACTCTTAAAATAATAGCCAACTTTTAACATATGCTTTTATGTGAGATGCTGTGCTGAGTATGTTACATGACACAATGGCCGTAACAACCAGATGGACAGAAGACCAAACTCACTGGTAAGTCAAAACAAGGTGTATGTAGTTAAATGAAAAGGCATGTGCAGTGTATAGCATAGTGTCTGGCACAGAGAAAATAGGAAAAAAGTGATAGCTAATATGTACCCTAATATAATACTTCCTCCTACCATGTGAGGCAAGCTTTTAACCTCAGTTTTCCCATTTTTTCTCATGGAAAAAATGCTGGAGAAAACTGACCAAGGTCATTGGATTGGGACAAAAACCTTTTATGTGTCCCCTGACTTCCTCCTTTCTCTCTCTTATTTGATACCCCGGGAACACCTGGCCACGCTTTCCCCCTTGGAATTGGATTTGGGCAAGTAGAATTCTAAGATGACCTCGAGGTCCTGCTCTATCATATATACCCTGTATTATCATTCCTCTTGTGTGGTCAGAACCTGCAAATATGGTAAATTATTATTCCCATGATTAGGTTACTAACCCACAGACTTGTAGTTAATTGAAATGGAAGTAATTCCATGTGGGCTTGACCTAATCAGGGGAATTCTTTAAGAGAAGGTGCAGCGTCAGAGAGCTGCTTCTTTCTGCTGGCCTTGATGGAGCAAACTGCCATGCCGTGAGAAGGGTGACATTGTAAAGACCCAAGAACAACCTGCAGGAACTGAAGTGGTCCCTCACCAACAGTTAGCAACAAGTCAGAGACATCTGTGAGCCACAAAGAAATGAATTCTGTCAACAAGCCAAGGGACCATGGCTGTAGATCTTTCTCCGGTCAAGCTTTGAGATAAAGATGCAGCTAGCTGACACCTTGATTTCAACCTTATGACACCCTGAACACAGGACCCACAGAAACTGTGAGATAATAACTTTGTGCTGTTTTAGGAAGCTAAGTTGTGGCAATTTGTTATGCAGCGTTAGAATCTAGCCTCCCCAGTGACTGCTGGTGTCAGATGACCCAACCCAGAAGTGAAGGGAAGTAAACTCCCCCTGGGAGAAAGATTGACCAATGGGAAATGAAAGGTGGGAGGAAGATAAGCATGAATTCCCTAAATCCCACCCCTTCCCTCTACCCTTAGCAGACCACCATAACATTATTTCTTTGTAACCCTTCTAAAGAAGCCTTATGTACCAAGGGTGTATATCTCCTGCTTAACTTGCTTTGTCTTTTCATAGCTGTTGAGCAGTAGCCAGCTTGGTAATGCACCACATCACACTTCACTTTTTTTTTTTTTCTTCTTCATCCTCACCAACATGGTCTTGCATCTCCCAAATGAGATGGCAGCACTTGAATCCTTGCTCCATGTTCTTCTTCCTGAAGGACCTGGGCTAAGTCACTGACATAACAAGTGGCAGACCCAGAATTTGTGTCCAAGTCTGACTCCAAAGCATAAGTTAATTTCAGGATAACTTATTTCATTTTAAGGAAGTTAAAGTTAAGAGTGAAAACTGCAGACATGGTAGAGGCAGAGCACAATTTCTATGCTAATGACCACTCAGGAAGACATGGAATAAGGGTTTCAGATGGTCTTGTTATTCAAAATAGAGTTGATCTAACTGTTAGATGGAACAGTTTCTGGCTCTTTCATTAAGTTCAATTTAACACACATACATTTGGCAGCAAGCAACTCTATAGCATAAGTGATATTAGATTCCTGTAATGTTTATTGCTAGTATATTTTGGGGCAATAGTATGATAAAATAGTCACTTGCTCTTTATACAGTAGAGATTGAGTTTCCAGCACACCTTTTCTTCTCAGCTTTTATTTTTTTAGAGTTGTCAATACATTTCCTGAGATTGGAACTTTGCCTTGAACTATTTCTGAGATGCTCTTCTCCTTGAGCAGTGTTCAATGAGCCTGAGGCAGAGTTTGAAGCAAATAAACAGAAATAGTACCCAAGTGCATTTTTAACACTGAATTCTGTTGGTAAATGAAAATGTTCCTTTCAAATTGGCTAACCTGTTCAGTGCATTAGGGCCTAATAGGGCGGACATCACACTTTGCTGCCTTAGTGCCAGGGCCCAGAGAGGAGGTAAGGCCTTATTTCCAGTGTATTCTTCTCTTTATCAACTTGTGGTAACCTGGTGACCACGACCACGGGTTGAGCACGCTGCTTTTACATATGTCCGTAGGATTCATTTGCAGATTCCTTGGAGAAGCCTGTGCTGCTTTGGTTCTTTGAAAGTTTTGCTGCTAACCTGAGTTGGATCATTTGGCAGTCATCCTCCAAGCCCCAGATGGCTGAATGAGTAGTGGATACCTGACTGAAGCTGGGCCTAACACGCTCTCTCAGGAATTCAGAGTTGAGATGGGGACCACCAGGGAGCTAGGGCAGGTGATAGGGAAACCCAGGAGCATCTTCCTCTTGTGTCTGCATGGAGAAGTTAAAAGGCCAATCTCATTTTAATTTCTCTGCGGGTTCTTTGCTCTCCTCCATTTTTATGGAAATGTATGAAGAGAGAATGCCAGAAGGAATGATTTTCGTTTTTCTCTTCCGGATCCACTCTTTACATTTTTTCACCCTGCTTTGTTTCCCAGTAGGCTGATCTCCGTCCTCCAGTTCAGTGCGACTCCCCTGCCCTCTGGCTGCCAGGTAGGCTTGGTCGTTCTGAGGTGTCATTAGGAGATGAAAACAAAAGAAAAGAGGTTGGAGTATTTATTTCCTTGCTTCCTCCCTCTGAGGCTGCAGGTTTGCAGTGGTTGCCTTTCTGTAGCAAGGTCACAGATCTCATAGGATGATTTTCTCCTTCGGCTGTAGCTATAGATCTCACTACGTTTCAATAAATGCATCCCAGGAGTAGCAACAGGCAGAGTCTACAACATCACCACTACTGGTCCTCAAGGAGAAAGAGGAGGGAGCTTCATCTTCCTTTGTTGGTTTATCTTACCTCTGCACTCAACATTTTGTAAGTAATTTAAATAAGGCTCTTGAGAGTGTCTGTTTTTCCTACTAGGATCATGAGGCTGTTATATGACCCATGTTCCTGAGATTCTAATCTCTTCTGGATGTTGATTGTGAAACAAACCTATGATTTTACAATAACTTTGTTTTGCTTTAACTAGTTAAATGTGTCTTAAAACCAAAGAGCCCTAACAAATAAAGATTAAGTTACATGTATAATACGTACACAGACCTAAACAATTTTTCAGAATAGGATGAGTGGATCAAAAAATTGTGGTACAGTTATGCAATGGGATACCATGCATCAGAAAGAAAGAAGGAGCTCATACCTTTCTCAACAGCCTGGATAGATCTGGAGAGCATTATGTTAAGTGAAATAAGCCAGGCAGTGAAAGACAAATACCATATGATCTCACCTATCAGAGGAACCTAATGAACAAAACAAACAAACGAGCAAAATAGAACCAGAAACATGGGAATAAGGAACAAACTCACAGTGAGCAGAGAGGAGCAGGGGAAGGAAAACGGGACAGAAGGGAAAGGGTCTAGTCAAGGAACATTTATAAGGGACCCATGGTGATGGACAATGGGGTAGGGACTGACTGAGGGAGTAGGGGATAGGCAGGAGAGGGGATAGTAATGGGGCGGGTAGGAAATGGGACAGCTGTAACTGAACAACAACAAAAAATAATAAAAAGAAAAAACAGGATAAGAAGTTTGTTAATAAATCAAATGGGCTGTTACTGTGTACATGGTACTATGGTATGTAATACATTTGTTTTATTCAATTTTATTGCGATATAATTGGCACATAACATTGTATTAGTTTTATCTTTTAAATTTTTGTCTTTTTAAAAATTTACCTTTTTATCCTAACATTGTATTAGTTTTAGATGCATAACATGATGATTTGATATGTGTATATATTGCAAAATGATTACCACAGTAAGTTCAGTTAATATCCATCATCTCACAGTTATATATTTTTCTTGTGTCTTTTGACCCCTTTCACCCATTTTACCCACCTTAACCCCCACTTTGAGTTGTTTCTTTTTAGTATATAAAATAAAGGACCCAGTTTCATTCTTTTGCTGAAAGCTGTGCAGTTTTCCCAGCATCATTTATGAACAAGACTATCATTTCCTTATTGTATATTCTTGGCTCCTTTGTCATAAATCAACCATGTATATGTGTGTAGGTTTTGTTTTGGGCTCTTTATTCTGTTCTATTCATCTATGAGTCTGTTTTTATGCCAATACCATACTGTTTTGATTACTATACCTAACTTCTTACTAGTTTTGTAATATGGTTTGAAATCAGGAATTATTATGCCTTCAGATTTGTTCTTCTTTTTCAGTATTGCTTTATCTGTTCAGGGGCTTTTGTGATTCTGTTCAAATTTTAGGATTGTTTGTTCTACTTCTGTGAAAAATGCCATTGGAATTTTGATAGGGGTTGCATTGAATCTGTAGATTGCTTTGGGTGGTATGAGCATTTTAACATTAATTCTTCAATTTCTCTCAACAATGTCATATAGTTCTGAGCATACAGATATTTCACCTCCTTGGTTAAATTTATTCCTAGGTATTTTGTTTTTCTTGATGCAATTGTTAAATGGGTTTTTTTTTTTAACTTGGTTTCTCTTTCTGCTAGTTTGTTTCAGTGTATACAAATGCAACTGACTTTTACATATTAATTTTGTATCCTGCAACATTACTGAATTTGTTTAGTAGTTCTAATAGTTCTTTGGTGGAGTCTGTAAGTTTTTAAAATATGTATAACATGCCATTTCCAAATAGAGGCAGTTTTATTGTTTTCTGTCTGATTTAGATACCTTTCTTTCCCTTAGCCAACTGCTCTGGATAGAATTTCCAGTACTCTGCTGAATAAAAGTGGTGAGAGTAATAATTCTTGTCTTGTTCCTGGTCTTAGAGAAAAATATGTCAGATTGTCATCATTGCATATGACGTTAGCTGCAGGCTTGTCATATTTGGCCTTATTAAAGAGTGGACAATAACCTCCTAGAAATATATTTTGCTTAGTAGGCTAGAGAAGTATATTTTCCTTTCTAGGAAATGAGGAATCAGTGAGAGTTTTGAGTAGGGATATTAAAATGAGTTTGATTCGAAGTGAGACATTGCTACTTTTGTCTGCTGGGTGGTTCTGGTGCCTTCTTTAGGTAGACTAAGAATAAATGTCTCAGCAGAAAAAAATTGACAAGGCCTCCAGCTGACATTGAGGGTCATGTGCGATTTCTTAGGCAACGAATGCTGGGACCTGGATGTTGCTCCATATGCAGTGCTATTTTTCATTACCACGTGATCTGCAGGCCTTTAATTCCCATTATTGATGGTCATTTGTGTGTTTCTGTTCCCCCCCCTCCACTTTTCTTTAACTACATAGAACTAGGGAGGGCAGTGCTTCTCTCGGGAGCCCAGTTCTTGGTGGGTCCAGCCGTACTCAAGGGCTCCTCTCTGTGGGGTGGTGAGAAATTGGTATCACATGCAGTCTTTTCTAATCTCTGACTTTCGGTGTCCACAAATAACTGGCTTTATACCTGCACTGTGTATTACTTGTGGTATTAGCATCTGTCCCAGGCTTGCCAAGTTTTGTGCTCTAGGAAAAGTAATCTGGCCTGCCCAGTGTTACCTGATAAGAATGGGGGAAAGTTAGGGAGGCTGATTAGAAAGTCGTTTATAAGGAAAGTGGTGATGAATCCCCAGTGAGAATCTTAGGGAAAAATAGAGACACATAAGAAAGTAAAAGCTACAGGGTTTGGCAACTGAATGTGAGAAGATTGATAGATGATGCCAAGGTGTTGAACCTAAGTTCCTGAACCTAGGAGAATGGTAGTAGATTTAAATAACTGTGGAAATGGGTCGGCTTACCGAGGATAGATGAAGAACGGTGTGGATTTGGATTGTTAGCTTTGGTGTGTGTCCAAACTTGATGGAGAAACTGATGGTAAAATTGAGCAGATGTCTTGGAGGCAGCTGTAAGTATGATTCAGCAAGAAAGCCAGGGTTAGAGACTTTCCTCAAATATACACAAGTTAACATTTTAATTGAAGGTTTTACTTCAAGATTTTAACCAGGAAGCTCAAATATGTTTAACAGAGTTAACTAGCTAAAAAAATAATAATTGTAAAATGAGACAAAATATTTCCCAGACATGGTCCAAAAGAAATGAATGTTGGGGGAATGAGTGCTTTCGTATTTTGAGTTCTCTGTTCTTTAATTTGCTAAGGGAATGAAAAACTAGCCACCTGATAGAAGTGCCCCCAGACTGGATGTTCATGTTCCATTCAGCACGGACATGTTCCTCATTGTTTTTCACATGACCCTCTCTCCTTTCTCATACCCTCTGGTGAATGGACCTCAGGAGAAATGAACTCATTAAAATATGTGTGTACATAATGAGATAATAAATAATGCAGCAGTCTCATTCCAACTAAAGATACTCACTGTCTCTATTGACTTTGGCATTTATTTAAAAGTCTTCAGAGCAGAGCCTGCTGGGTGCTGCTCTGACAAGATTTAGCAGATTTATTATTTTACCTGAAGTGTAGTTAGAGTAAAAATGACGAACGTCTCAATTGGTTTATTTTTCTTACAGGCATTTTAAGGATATTTCAGCACATGGAATAACCAAGCTTATCTGGAGGCATGAAGCACATCAGTGGAATTCTCCTCCTCTCTTAGTAGAAAACAACAAAGCCTGTCAAATGCTCTCAGTTCTATTTCTTTAAGCTTGTTTGAAATTCGTTTCCTCATCTATGAAATGGAGGCACTGAGCTACACTTTCCAGGTGTTTTCCTGCTTTAGGTTACTAGTTTCTAGTGACAAGTCCAAAGTCACAAAGCGACAGCACTGGGTACCTCCTTGTGCAGCACAAGGAGGAAGAAAACCCGACTAGATCAGAAAATGGTTGCTTCTGGAATTAGAACCACCAGGTGCTAGTACTGCTGCGAGCCCCAGTTGCTAGTTGTAGATAAGATAGTGAAATTTTTGGTTACCTGTTTTACAGATGATCAAAGTCAGTCTCAGATGCCACATGTGTTACAAGACTGTTTCAGGGACCTGCATACAATAGGTGCTTTTTCATTTTCCTTCCCACTGTATCAGGAAGCTTCTTTTGAGACAATTTTATCATAAGTTTTGTTATGTCGAAACCAAGCTGTGAGTCACCACACTTTAGTTTATAAGCAGATAGGCCCTCAACAGTCCTTTAGAAGTGAAATGTCAGTGAACACAGACCAAATTCTAGCTTTATTTTTTTTACCTATATCACTCATAGCTTTCTGGTTCAGCTCCACAGTTTTTAAATTTATATAATGGGGATAACATTTACTATGATGATGATAAAGTAAAAATAAAAAAAGACACACAAAAAGGAGCTCTTAGATCTCTCTGAAATGCCATGAAATTTAAGCGTTAGGATCCCTGTCAAAAACCATAGCTTACCTCACATTTCTTTTTTCTCTCCTCCCCAACCATCAAATGATCTTTCACAACTTCGACCCGGACACGTAGTCCATCTCTTATTGCAGCTTCTTCACCGGACAGTAACCTCCTCCGTGGGAGATCATGCTCTAGTCGCCTCTGTATTGTTCGCCTTTAGCACAGTGACCAGCAGGCAGCATTAGGACAGTAAACGCAGGTTGAATGAGTGGCACTCTGACACTTCTCCCTTCTCTTCTTAAAGAGAGAAACTAAACTGTCCCCATCTGAAAAGTCGTATCTTTTACTTGTATGGTTTCCATGGTATTGATTTTTATTTTAATGATGTATTTTATATATGTCTCATGAATGAATTTTTGTGTGAGCCAAGATGGGTATTATAAAAAAAGGAAAAATTCTGTGCGCTCTTTGTGAAAAGGCAAATAGGTTTAAGTTCTTCAATGGATAGCAACTATTTCCTTATATTGGGATGAGAGGAATAGGAAGGTGAGGGCCCTGGTTTTCCTCCCCTATAAACTTACTGCTAAGGGATAGGTTATGCTTAAAATCAGTCTCTGGTGTGTGGTTTCTTGTTGATACTCTTATGCCACGCGGCACCAAAGTGCGACTTTGGGAAAATCCCATCACTCTGTTCCGCTGGGCTCCCCGATCAACTCCTTGCACAGAAGGCTCACTTGAAGCTGATTGGATAACTTAAATAAGATTCCGCTAACTTTCTTATTGAAGGTAAATGACTGTGCAGTTTTAAAATTGAGCCCTGAATTCCAGGGATGTCTTCCTTAGTGACCTAGAGGAAGGCCAGGCTGTTAGACTGGAGGTCCAAGAAAAGGGAGCTGAGGCTGGGGAAGAAAAAGGTCAATTACATGGAAAAAGATGCATATTCTGTGCTACTAGCCACGTTTACGCAATGAGCTAAAGGGACATGTGTGTTCCCCTGGTAAAAGGAAAATGACCATCACACAAGCTCATGGGTTGTTGTGAGCATTAAGTATGTTAATCTATGTAATGCACTTAGCATACTGCACACAGTAAGAGCTGTGCATTTGCTATTAGCTGTTTTTATTTGAGAAACAAAATGGTCCTTACTCCAGGGTTGAATGATACGGTTTACATAAACTCCGTTACGACTAACCTGGATAATGTTCTATTTCTAAAATAAAGTTCTCATTGAATCACTCAGTGGACATTAAAAAATTACTATACTTGAGGAAGTAAGAATAAGGTAATGTCTTAGACTGGGGCCTCTAGAAGTCAAAGCCTGAGAAAAGCATGAAAATGCTGCAACTTTGAGAGCTTCAAGCCTAGGACAGTGGTGAGTCAAGGGAAGGCGTGGAGCAGTTTGAGGGCTGCTCTAATGCTGATTGCTGCAAAAAGGCAGTTGAGGACCTAGCACATCGCTCAGAGGTTGTGTTCACTCAACACGCAGGGCTCCCTCAGAAAAGAGCTGCGCCTCAAGTTCACAGGGGACAGAAAATAGAGGCCTTTATCTGTCTGTCTTTTGTTTCTTCTTGGCCCTCAAGGGCAGCTAACTCTCCTGTGTCACTAGTCCACCAATAGCTTTTTAGGGGGGGTAGGATACCTGCCCTGCACTGTGGTATTTCACCTAAGTCCAGAAGGAGAGAGGCAGCATATATGGGTAGGATTCTAAGAGAAAAAAATGAGGATGCTTCTGCATCCACAGGTTAGAGGGAAGTACCTCCAATTTGATATTCCTCCCTCAGTGACTTCCTGGTGAATTTGTATGCACCTTACTTCTCACTGCACTTCAAAAACCCCCCTAATGACGCAGTGTCTTGAAGGCCTGTCTGCTTGATTAATACTGTCACCCAATTTCCTCTGCTTCTATCTATGTCTGTCGCCTTTTGGACTCTTTGAGCTCTTTGAAGGAAGAAACAGAATTATTTTTATAAATGGGATGCTCAGAACTTCCTCTGAGCTCAGGTGTAAGATTATACAAAAACTCCTTCTTGTTAAATTCTAAAATCCCTGAAGATAGGAGCCATGAGTTATCTTCTCTGGATTTCTCACAGCATTCAGTGCTGGATGATCATGGATGAATAAATAAATATTGGCCATAATGGTTAACCCTTAGATCCTGCCTGCCACACCAGATAAGATTTCCTTCTTCTTTTTCACTTATGCTTCAGAGACTGGTTCAGCTGTCATCTTAACCAAAAATGATAAAATTTTTTTTGAGAGATCTTGTTGCATGAGATATCCCCCATTAAATTTCCCATGGTAATTTATTTGAAAATATAAATGCATCCTGTGATGTTTTGCATTGCAATCTAATTGAATGTACACGTAAATGAGAAGACTTGGTCATTATCTTCAAGGGACTTATGACTCAGGAAAGAGGGATTCACAAAATATTGTCTTCATCACAGTCACTACTATACTGATGTGCTCAAGCTGCAACATGAGCAGAAAAAAAGAGAGAGGCTTTAGGGAGGTTTTCACAGATGAGATCATGCTAGAGTTTAAAAATGAATGGGGGTGGGTGTGTGTGTGTGTGTCAGGGCAAAATGAGGCTGGAGGGTAACAGACCCTGGGCACTTGGGGGCATTCTTACATGAGCTGAGGGGTGTGCCAATGAAAGAAAGCAGTTGTGTTGTTGTGACACAGAGGCACAGGATGAGGGGGAGAAGTGGGGAGGTTAGGCTGAATAGGAAATCTGGGAGTGGAGTACAATGGACTGTAGACTGTGCTATGGATGTCCTAGGGCCAAAGGGGAGTCACTGAAGCACTATAAATAGAAGAGAGAATGCAAGCTTCTTGATGGTCAGGGACTATATCTTAGACACTGTTGTTTCATTCAAGAAGCAGAGCTCAGTGAATTTTGGTTAAGTGGTGAAGCTCCCATAGTTGAGGGTCACCACATGACAGGCACAGATCTTAGCTGATTTCAAAGCAAGACAGTAAATGTTTGGAATTCTTTGTTCCTGGGAGCAAACTTTGGAAGTATGACCTTGTGTTTCGCACAACTTTGTTCCTCAAAAATTGCTGCCGTGTAATATCTTTTGTCAATTAGTTAGAATTGCATTCAGTTAATGGCATATGTAATTAGCCATCTCATCTTGCGCAGAAGGGCACTAACAAGAGGTAAATTGAGCTGTTTTAGGTGCTTGTAAAACTACTCAGCCACAGAACACGGAAACAGAGGTTGAGACCCTTTCAGGGCTCAGAGGAAATGGAGCTGAAACAAACAAACAAATGAACAAAATCATCACAAATGGAAACTATTCCATCAAAGAAGAAAGAATTTTGGTCTGAAATTTTGGGATTATGCTGCCATATATGTTAAATTCTCATAAATTGGTTAATCTTTTCTACCACACTCCTAATCCCCATTTTTCTTTTTTTCCCGTGAAGATAAATATTAAACCAAAGGAGACAATTGCTTAGAATTTCATAAAACTATTGTTTATTTTATCAAATTATGAAAAAGTTGGTTAGCAATTAAAATTTAACAACTAGCTACATAAGAATATTAATAGAAAAGCTAATATTTATTTTGTGCTTACTATGGGCCAAGTATTGTTTGAAGTTCTCTCCATGTATTCTCATTTAATCCTTGTAAGAACTCCATGAATAACAAAATAGAATAACTGCTTGATTACATGTTAGTACGGAAAAAGCTATTCTCTGTACCCATACTTGTGTCTCTAGAGCTGCGCTGGCCAGTAACCATCGGCCACAAGTGCCCAATTAAATCTGAATTAATATAAATAAAAAATTCAAGTCCTTAGTCACACTACCCACTTCTAATTGCTCAATAGGTGCAGGTAGCTAGTGGTTACCATATTGGATAGCGCAGATAGAAAACATTTTCTTTACCAGAGAAACTTCTGTCAGGCAGTGCCATTCTGTATCCTTATTTTAAGTTGAAAAACTTTGCTAAAGCACTTAAGGGACTTGCTTAAGATCACACAGTTTATAATTGAGACAGCCAGGACATAAACCTTCGAATCTTTACCCATCACGTGCACTGCTATATCATACCTGCTCTTACCAGCGCACAGCAGGAAGGGAGCAGGGAGGCTACAGTAGTAGCCGCAGCCTTGGCTCTGCATGCTCTATTAACACTCGTCTCAGGGAGCGCTACGACTATGAGAGGATTCACCTCCAAAGGGCGCAGGCTAGAGTTCATTACTCTCCTTTTGAATACCCAAATGTTAATTCAGGTGAAACAGCAGCACCAGGGAACAAGAGGATGCCCTGTATTATGGATCAGACTCAGAGGTAGCAGATACAGAACCGAACCTCTACTCCTTCCTTCAGGGTCTAGGGAAGCCTGAAGGCTTTAAGGACCTTGGCTTTTCTCTGCTGTGGTACCCTTGGGCATTTTTACCAGGACTTTTGTTTGGCACCTCTGAGGAATGGCTTGTGCCAAAAACCCTGACCGCAGTCTGGAGCTTGGGAATTTGTTATACAATTTTTTTTCCGATTTGTATTTTCATCGTGACTTTCCTTGATTTTAAAAATTAAATAAGAAACTTCCAACATTATTAAATGATAATTAACATTATCCAATGTCTTTCATACATTTGTTACAAGTATTATGCTCATGTTCTATAGCCTTAACCATTTGCATTTGTATCTAATATTTTAAGCACATTAAAAAAATGAGTGTCTAAAATATTGGACATTGTGTGTTGTCTCTCCACCTTGCTTTTAAATTTGTGAGTCTTCCCTGCTTGGAGCAGCACTGCACATGTCCAGCCGACTTCCCCTCGGCCCTGGCAATTCTCAGACACTCATGCACATGGGATTCCTCACTCCATGCCTTCCTCTGGGTGCAGGAGTGCATCTGGCTGCCCCATGGGGAGCAGGCCAGAAGTGCTAGGGAGGTTATGACTCCAGGATCATCCATCAACCAATGACAACTGAGAGCCTCCTTGCCCTGCGTGGGACAGCCCTGAGTTGGGAACCCACAGTGAGGTGCACCCTTGGATGATCCCCTTCTCCTGGGTAGGGGAAGAACCTGAGACTTGGTTTCTATCCAATAAATATGAGCAATATGATGGGATAGTCCCTCCTGTGTGATTATGTCACAGGAGACAGCAGCTTAGCAGACTGCAGTGAGTCTCCCGCTGGCCTAGGTAGGTCAGCTGCCGTGTTGTAAGAGCACTGCATGGTGAGAAGCTGCCGGTCATCTCTAGGGCCTCAGGCTGTCAGTCCCATAACCATAAGGAACTGAATTCTGCCATGCACTATGTGAGCTTGGTGAGGACCCAAAACTCCAGAAAGAAAGGCAGGCTGGTTTGACATCTTGTTTGAAGTCTTTTGACACCCTAAATAGAGGATACAGGGAACCTGCCCAGACTGACGGCCCCTGGGAAATAATGAGATAATGAATGTATATTGTCTTAAGCTGCTACGTTTGCAGCAATTTGTTACACAGCAACAGAAAACTAATACAAGATTCTTACACAGCCTCCCAGAGATGCCCGGTGGGACTGAGCCCCAGTTGCTCTCTGGGGCACTTTGCTCATTACTGTACCCTACACAGGCTTCCTTCTATTTCCCTTCCCACTTCCCTGCTCTCCTGTTGCCACTTCTTGGAATCACCTTCTAAATAAAGTACTTGTACTTAAATCCTTCTTTTAGGGTCCGCTTTTGGTAGAACCCAACCTGACACTAGCATTTTGGTACATTTTTAAACAAGTTTCTAAAAACTGCTTTATGAAGATATAATTCACATGTTGTACAATTCACTTATTTAAAGTATGCAACTCATTTTTTATATATACAGCCACGCAACCATCATCACAATAAATTTTAGAACATTTATATCACCTTAAAAAGACACCCATATACATTAGCAGTCACTACCCATTCCCTTCTACCCCACCCCTCCCAGCGCAAGGCAACCCTATTCTATATCCCCTGTCTGTAGAGCTTTGTCTATTTTGCATATGTCATAGAAGTAGAATCATAAATTTTGATCATGTGAGTGATCATTAACATAATATTTTCAAGGTTCATCAATATCAAAGCATGTATCAGTACTTTATTTTTATTGCCTAGTATTCTATTATATGCGTGTAACACATTTTATTTACATAAGCACCCACTGATGGGCATTTGGGTACTTTCCACATTTAGCTGTTAGGAATATTGGTTCTATGAACATTCATGTATGTTTTTGTGTGGACGTGCTTTCATTTCTCTTTAGTGTATACCTTAGAGTAGAATTGCTAGGTCATATTGTAACTCTATGCTTAACGTTTTAAGAAACTGCCAAATTGTTTTCCAAAGTGATTGCATCATTACACATTGCCACCAGCAATGTGTGAGGGTTATAATTTCTTGCATACTTGCCAACACTTGCTATCTGTCTTTTTGATTATGGCCATTATAGTAGGTATGAGTGGTATCTCACCGTGGTTTTCATTTGCATTTTCCTAATGACTAATAATGTTGAACATGTTTTCACCTGCTTATTAGCCATTTGTATACATTCTGTAGAGAAATGTTTATTCACATTCCTTTCCCATTTTTACATTATTTGTCATTTTATTAAGTTGTAAGTGTTCTTTGTATATTCTGGATGTTAAGTACCTTATCAGATATATGATTTGCTAATACTTCCTTTGTAAGTTATTTTTTTCACTTTAAGTTCATTTTTGAGATATAATTGGCATGTAACATTGTGCAAGTTTAAGGTGTAGAACTTGTTGATTTGATACATTTGTATATTGCCATATGATTGCCACATACTAATGTTAGCTAATTCTGCTATCACATTACATAATTATTATTTATTTTATGTGGGGCAACAATTAAGATCTAGCCTCTTATCACCTTTTAGTTCATAACATGGTATTACTCTCTTTGCTCTCTGTAATCACTGAACTGTGCATTAGATCCCCATGACTTATTGGTCTACTAGTTGCAAGTGTGTCTCCTTAAACAACATCTCTTCAATTCCCTCAGCCCACAGATTCTGGTAATGATTATTCTACCCTCTGTTTTTATAAATTTGGCTTTTTAAAATTCCACATATAAATGATATCATACAGTGTGTTTTTCTCTGCCTGACTGATGTCTCTTAAGCATAATGCACTCAAGGTCATGTTGTTGCAAGTAGGATTTCCTTCTTCTACATAAGAGAATAATATTCCATTGTACATGTATATGCCACATCTTCTTTATCCATTCATCTGTGGGCAGAAACTTAGGTTGTTTCCATATGTTGGCTGTTATGAATAATGCTGCAATGAACATGGGAATGTGCAGATCTTTTTGATATCCTGTTTTCATTTTCCTTTAGATATACACCCATGAGTGGAGTTGTTGAATCATGTGGTAGTTCCATATTTAATTTTTTTGAAGAACATCCTATTGTTTTCCACTGTGGCTGAACCATTTGCAATCACAGCAACAGTGTACAAAGGTTTCTGTTCATTCTCACATTCTCACCATTTCTTGACTTCTTGATGATAGCCATTCTGACAGGTGTGAGGTGATATTTCATTGTAGTTGTTTTGAATTTCTGTAATTATTAATGATGTTGGGCACCTTTTCATGTACCTGTTGCCCATTTGGATGTCTTCTTTGGAAAAAATATCTATTTAGTTTCTCTTCCTTTTTTAAATTGAATTGTTAGTTATTGAATTGTATGAATATTTTATGTATTTTGGATATTAACCCATTGCCAGATATATGGTTTGAAAATATTTTGATTCTCATATTTCATTATTCATGTACAAGAATGCCTTTGATTTCTGCATATTGACTTTGTATCCCGCTGTTTTATTAAATTCACTTACTATGTTGAGTAGTTTTTTGATGGAGTCTGTGGGGTTTTCTATGTACACAATCATATCATCTGCAGACAATGACAGTTTTACTTCCTCCTTTCCTATTTGTATGCCTTTTATGTCTTTTTCTTGTCTGATGGCTATGGCTAAGACCTCCAATACTACGTTGAATAGAAGTGGTGAAAGTGGACACCATTGTCTTGTTCCTGATCTTAGTGGGAAAGATTTTAGTTTTTGGCCATTGAATATGATGTTGGCTGTAGGTTTTCCATATGTAGCCTTTATTATGTTGAGGTATGTTCCTTCTAATCCCACGTTGCTGAGTGTTTTTATCATAAATGGGTGCTTACAATGTCAAATACTTTTTCCACATCTATTGATATGATCATATGATTTTTGTCTTTCCTTTTGTTTTTGTGATGTATTATATTTATTGAGCTGTGAATATTGTACCATCCCTGCATCCCTGGGATGAATCCCACCTGGTCATAGTGGATGACCTTTTTAATGTGTTGCTGGATGCGGTTTGCCAATATTTTGTTGAGAATTTTAGTGTCTATGTTCATCAGTGATATTGGTCTGAAGTTTTCTTTCCTTGTGGTGTCTTTATCTGGTTTTGGGATTAGGATGATGCTGGCTTCATAAAAAGAGTTTAGGCGTCTCCCATCTTTTTGGATTTTTTGGAATAGTCTGAGAAGGATAGGGGTTAGCTCTTCCTTAAATGTTTTTGTAGAATACTCCTGGGAAACCATCCGGTCTGGGGCTTTTGTGTGCTAGGAGGTTTTTGATTACTGTTTCGATTTCCCCAGCTGTTATCAGTCTGTTCAGGCTTTCTGCTTCTTCTCCCTTCAGTTTTGGAAGATTGTGTTTTTCCAGGAATTTGTCCATTTCACCCAGGTTTTCAAATTTCTTGGCAATAGTTGTTTATAGTAAATTCTTACTATCCTTTGTATTTCTGTGGTATCAGTTATAATCTCTCATCTTTCAATTCTGGTTTTATTTATTTGGGTCCTGTGCCTTTATTCCTTGATGAGTCTGTTTAAAGGCTTGTCTATTTTGTTTATCTTTTCAAAGAACCAGATTGTGGATTTATTGATCCTTTGGGTTGTTCTTTTAGCCTCCGTGTCATTCAGTTCTGCTCTGAACTTGATTATCTCCTTCCTTCTACTTGCCCTGGGGTTTGTTTGTTGTTGTTTCACCAGTTCTTGTAGATGTTGTGTTAGGTTGTTTATTTGAAACGTTTGTCTTTTTCAGGTAGGCCTGTATCGCTATGAACTTCCCTTTCAGAACTGCCTTTGCTGTGTCCCATAAGTTTTGGACTCTTATGTGTTCATTTTCATTTGCTTCCAGGAAGTTTTTGATTTCTTGCTTTATCTCATTATTAACCCATTCATTGTTTAATAGCATGCTATTCAGTCTCCGTGACTCTGAGCGTTTTTGAGTTTTTTCCTTGAGGTTGGTTTCTAGTTTCAGACCCCTGTGGTGTGAGAAATTGCCTCATATGATTTCAGTTTCTTGAATTTGTTGAGGCTTGTTTTGTGACCTATCATGTGGTCTGTCTTTGAAAATATTCCATGTGCATTTGAAAGGAATGTGTGTTATGCTTCTTTGGGATGAAAGATTCTATATATATCTATATATCTATATCTATATATCTATATCTATAGAAATATATATTCTATATATTTCTGGCCATTCCCTTCTGGCTCGTAGTGTTTCTGTTGAGAAGTCAGCTGTTAACCTTATTGGCGTTCCCTTATATGTTACTTCTTATTTCTCTTTGCTACTTTTAAGTATCTCTCTTTGTCTTTGAAACTTGGCATTCTAATTATGATGTGTCTTGGAGTGGGCTTCTTTGGGTTCATCTTGATTGGGACTCTCTGTGCTTCCTGAACTTGGGTGGTATATTCCCTCTCCAGGTTCAGGAAGTTTTCTGTCATTATTTTTTGAAACAAGATATCTATCCCTTGCTCCTTTTCTTCTCCTGGTATTCCTATGCTTCTAATGTTGTTGCAATTCCTGTTGTCTAGCACTTCCGTTAAGATATCTTAATATTTTTTTGAGTCTTTTTTCATGCAGCTGCTCTCCCTGGTATTTTCTTCTACCTTATCTTCCAGCTCACTAATTCAGTCCTCTGCTTCATCCAGCCTGCTTGTAATTCCTTCTAGTTTATTTTTTATTTCAGAATTGTAGTCTTCATTTATTCTTGGTTCTTGTTTAAGGTTTCTATTTTCTTTTTCACACTGCCGTAGTTCTCATTCAGTTCCTTGTAGTTGCCTGTGAGTTCCTTGAGCATCTGTATCACCATTCTTTTGAATTCTATATCTGATAGTTGGCTTGCCTCCATTTCATTTAGCTCTTTTAGTGGGGAGTCTTCTATTCCTTTCGATTGCTGGTTCTTTCTTTGTCCCCTCATTCTTGGGGACTCTTTTTGTTTGGTTCTGTGATTCCTGATGCTCTGCTTTGCCAACTGTCTTTGTAGCGTGAACTTCTGTGGTAGGAGTTCTGTGGGACTCAGTGGTGTGGTCTCTTTGATCTCCTTGTCTGAAAGCTCTAGGCTTTCCCTTTCTTCTGTTGTGTGGTGTCTTTTCTTGCCCTTGGGCTTTTCCTGTTGGTGGCTCCTTTGTGGGTGGGTTCTCTCCTCCTGCAGGTTTACTGGCATTTGCAACTCCCACCTTATCTTGTATGTGATCAGGGTCAGGGTGAAGGTGAAATGGAGTAAGACAGTGGGGGAATATTCTGTGGGAATTAAAGTACTAACAAGTAGGTAACAGATAGGAGATCCTTGCAGAAGTACTGCAATAAGCGTGATAATTCATCCAAGTAGCCACTTTTTATACAAGGTGAAAAAGAGACTCTTATTGTGAGGGGAAAAGAATGTGAGCTGACTTCAGAAAGCAGGATGCCTATGTGAGGTTAGATGATGAGAAGAGTAAGCGATAGCAACCTGGGGTGGTGTGGGAGAAAATAAAGTTAACCACGACAGAAATAAAGCTCAGGAAGACAGTGAAATGGGCCAAAACCGGGAAAGGTGCTGTGTGGGAAATGGAACAACAATAATAAGATAAACAATATTTAATCTGAATAAAAAGAATAAAAATTAAAAGACCAAGAGTAGTGTATTATTGGAATATGGGTGCAGTGTCATAAGAGAAATTAAAATGTAATAGGAAAAGGAGAATAGGAAAACTAGCCAAACAATGAAATCAAACAAAGAAAGCTAAATGTAAGGAAGAAAATTAAAAAACTAAAATGTATAGAAAAATAAAAGTAACAAAAAAACGATAAAATAAAAAATAAAATGCAAGTTCTGAAGGATATCAAAGTGAAATTTTTTCTCAGCTGTGGTTGTTAGCTTTCTGATCTCTCTCTAGATCTGCCTTTGGTTCTCTCACAGCTCCAGGTCTTATTGTCTTATACTTGCAAGAAAAAAAGAGGAAAAGAGGAAAGGAGAAGAAAAAAAAAAAGCCTCCTGTTTACTTTAAACCCACCAAATGGGTTCTGCTGGTCTTCCTTGATGCTACAGTCAGTCAGAGGGTGCTTGGGATCCCTTTTTTTTTTCTTTCCTGTGGATCTGTGAGGATGGGGGCTGCAGTTTTTCCAGTTCACAGCCTCGAGCTGAGCCCTCAGAGCGCTGCAAGGCCCACACTGTCCATACGTGCCAGGCCGGTGCTTTTAATCCCCTTCAGTGTGCTGCTGTTTGATTTGTCCATGAGGTGCACCAAGTGGGAACAACTTGCACCCTCCTCCTCACTCTTTGCTGGCTTGGGTGCTGCATGTGTGCAAAGTCCTTTTTTGGCAGTTGAGTTCCCCTATTAAGTCTCTCTGGGGGCAGCTACCTCTTTGGCCCCAGTTGCCCTGCTTTGATCAGTCTTTGGGGCGCCCTTATTTGGAGCAATCATGCCCCTCCTCCTCCTTCTCCATCCTGGGCGCCCAGAGGTCCTTGCACAGCAGCTGGAGTCTTTTTTGAGTGAATTCCCCTTGGTTGCGGGCAACCTTTCCTAACAATCGCTGGGCTTTTCACTCAGCCCAACTCTGACCAGTCCTGGGACTGCCTGGGTCAGGGTCAGTTGCAACCCTTCTCTTCTCCCTTCTCCCAGTGTCTCCTGGCTCTTCAATTTCTCTAGTATTGTCCCAGCCGGCGACCCCTGTCTCAGCTGTGGTGCACCTCCTGCTCTGTGTCTCCCACTGCCTCTGGGAGGTAAGGGAACTGACAAGTTACAATTGTTGAGCCAGCTCTCCTCCAAAGCTCCTGTAGTAGCTGGGGTCCCTGGCACAGGGCAGGGGACCTCCGCAGCAGCATCTGCCACACAAGACCTGGGGACCTTCCCGACGTCCTGCAAAACCTCCTTACCATCCATTTTCTATCATCCTCTGAAATCTTTGGCTTCCAAATTTCAAATAAGCTGGAATTTCATTGACTGATCACTCAGTTCTTCAGAAGATCAGCTAGGTGTCCCAGTTGGGTGCTCTAGCAGGAGGGTTTAGCTTCCACCTACTTCGCCCCCATCTTCCGACCTGATTCTTTTTAAATATAATTTCTCTATATTGATATTCTCTATGGCGAAACATCGTCATCATATATTCCTTTACCTCTTCAAACATTATTTCCTTTAGTTCTTTGAAACATATTCATAACAGCTGCTTTCAAGTCTTTGTTTGCTAAATCTGACCTCTAGGTCCTATGGCGGGCTATTTTTTGTTGCCTTCCTGCCCCCTCATATGTGGCTAATACCTTCCAGTTGCTTATTAAATTTCATAATTCTGGTTGAAAACTGGACACCATAGATCATATATTGTAGCAAGTCTGGATACTTATTTCCCCTGCCATCCTCCTGGAGCTTATTGTTTTTGCTATTTTGCTTGTTTAATTTGTTTTTTGACTTGCCTGGCTAATTTCCGTGAAGTTTATTGCCCTTTCAGCGTGCAGCCAGCCCGCAATGTTGCTTCTTAGAAGGTGGAGCCTTGGGCATGTTCCCGGTCATTCAGGCCTCCTCATCTTCCACCTCAGGGATGACACTGGTTTTAGCCGGTTTGTTAAAGTGTCTTTTTTCCTGATCTCCTCGTTATCTGGTTTTAACTGGTTTGTCTTTGTAGCTATCACATCCAGCTGCTAGGCTCCAGTAACTGCTGATTTTCTATTGTTTTCTACAGCCGTCTGAGGCACACATTGTTCCACAGTCTGATCCAATTAAATCCAGGCCATTCTGCAGGGCGCGTCTTTGAGGCTTATTCCACTCTTCTTAGCTGTCTCTTTCCCTGATACTCTCTGTTAAACTGGTTGGCCTACCGTTTGCCTTGTTATTATGGAGCTACCCCCAGCAGGTTAATTGCTCGCTCTAACACCCTTCATTGCTTTTGGCATCACTCTTGGCTTGAACTTCCTCGCTTTGCTCCAGATAAAGTCAGTTCTCACAGGGAAAGCTTTGAGTTTCTGTTATTATTGCCTGTCTTTCCCCATGGCAGAAATGCTGTGCCATTACTCCTGGGGGCAGGGACTACGACCTGCTTCTCTCCGAGGGACAACTCTGCTCTCTAAGCAGGTCAGTGGGTGGGAGTGGTAGCCTTTGGTCTTGGCTCATCTCTTTCTGCACAAAATGTCCACTCTGTGTGTAATCTGGAAAAAAGCTGGGTCAGATCTCCATGTTTGTTCAATGCCTGGAGCAGAGCTGCTACCCTGTGGGTGAAGGCTGGGTGCACGAAGGGAGCCGCAGGCCTCCCAGCTGCACATGCTGGGAAAGAGCTTCAGCAACCCACACCTGCGGGGAAGGAGAAATGCGGGTGTCTCGTCTCTTTTGGGGGAGGGGGTCGCCTTTATCTTGGCTGCATTATCATAGCAGAGTTTTTAATAACACAGAGCTGGGGAGCAGGGGGAGGGGTAAGGAAGCATTGCCTGCTCAGAGGCCACAGATTCTTACCTTTTCATAAATATTTAATAGATTTTCTTGAATAAATGTTCCTACATTTGTGATGTTTTCTTAGAGCAGTTGCTAGAAGTTTTAAATGGTTCTTTTGCATACATACATATATGCACATATACACACACATATGTGTATGCATATATAAATATCTATACATGCATACCATCAGTTATGGTTTCTTCCCTCAGGGAGGGACTGCAGAGCTCCTCACACCACCTTTGAGGAAGTGTTGCCAAGTTCATTTTTGCTCCCATTCCCATTTATTTTATAATGTCATTTTTGCTCTTTAACAGAGTTTCAGGATTTTTTTGTGTGTGTCAGAGAACAGCATGTGCCTACATTGGCCTTACCTTACGATGCAGGCATTTTTGGAGTATTTAGAGAGAGCTGTGTAAATAGGGCCTCCCAGGACTGTATTTGTCAAAGAAAATGAGGGAGTCTCCTGAGGAAGACGCGCTGGATAGAGGATTAAACAACTATGCTTCACTAATGGTGCAGGTGGAGGGTGACTAACTCAGATCTGAGAGTGTAAAACAAAGTTGGGGGAGAGGGAGTCTCCCTGTGGACACAGGGGGGTGGAACAGTGTTTTTATCAGTTTGGAAAGACGCTGCAGGAAAGGGCTTTCTGGGTGGTCTCCAGGCAGGGGGCAGGAACGTGCTGCCTAGGAATGTCAGGGCACCTTTTCTGTCCCTTCCTCCAGATGCAGATAGACTTACCAGTTCATGGAATTCAGTTTAAGAGCTAGTAGCTCCTGATGTTGGGAAGCATTCCCTTAAGTGAAAGGTCAAGATTATTAGTCATTTGTGTTTTCTTAGAATAAACCATCTGTGGATTTAGTACATTGTGAAACTTTTGTATCTGGTAAGACTTATCTCACATGCACGCTGCTGCTTTGCAGCTGTGAGCCGGTTAGCATTGACTGTGGAAGACTGTATGAAACGCTGTGACCCAGGGGATGGACATCCTAGAGGGGAGCCTCCCAGCCAGAGTTCCCATGTATGGATGGTATCTGAGTTGGATGAAAAGGGAAAACTGGTGCTTTCTTGGGTTGCCATCATACCAGCCATTGCCACTCTGAGAGGGTGTGGAATCCATGCCTACTTCTTGGTACAGTGAAATTAAGGTGTTATCAGCATATGAGACATTACCAGCAGAGGTGGCTTTGGCATCTTTGGGACTTTAGCACTCACTTATCTCCCTCCTGCAAGCGAGTGTTTTCTTGAAACCTCTGAGGGCAGAAGTGAGGCACTCATGTGACTTGGTGCAGCCCTTTCTAGATAAAAAATAGTAATGAAATACAGTAATAGCTTTTTAAAAAGTTATGTTCACAGCAAAATTGAGAGGAAGGCCCAGAGGTTTCCCATATACCTCCCAACCCCACACATGCGTAGCCTCCCCTGTTATCACATCCCATAGCAGTTACAACTGATGAACCTACATTGACCGATCATAATCACCCAAAGTACACAGTTTACTTTGGGTTCACTCTTGGTCATTTACACTGCATAGATTTGGACAAATATATAATGATAAGTAGCCATAACTATAATGTCAGAGTATTATCGCTGCCTTATGAATATTCTGTGCTCCCCCAATTCATCACTCAACTCCTGACCACCCTCCCACCATAATAATAGCTTTTAAAAGCCTACTATGTGCCAGTAAACATTTTGCAATACCAATGAGTAGTAGTTTTTTTCCATTGACTTCATTTTACAGGTGAGAAAACAGAAACATAGAGAATTGGAGAGGCCTGCACATATCGTGACCAGGTTAGCATGTGGAGAAAGGGAATCTAACTTCCAAGTCAGCAGTGTTGACTGAAACCCTGTACTTTGTCTGCAGAGGTTCAAGAGGGAAGTGTGGATGGTCCTGATGGGGGAAGGGGTGGGCAACTACCAAGGAAACTGCTTTACTACTTAGAGAGATCTCCATTCTTTTTTTATATGCCAGGCTAGGGTGTCTTTGAGAAATACTGTGTATACTTATTAGTGATTTTGTAGTGTTTTTTACTTTTCAACATGTAGAATATAGCATTACATCATTTAAGAGACAAAGATTTCACATTTTTGTCAAATGGTTTTACTTTTCATGAGTATTAAAACACATTTTCTATAATCACATTTATAGAGGTTATCTGATATTGAAATGAAATTTACAAAAAATTGGGTAATTTTTTTGCTATGATTTTCATATACACCAAGAGAAACATTTATTCCTACTACACATGTTTATGTTCTTCATAACATTTCTACTATTTTACTTATCTATCTTTGAAATGAAGCAATTAAGTTATATTTCTCTACAGTTTATTGTCAACAGATAATCTATAAGCTGCTGTATAGTGTTATAATGACTTTATTTACATATTTTCTGAGCAGGGGGAATTACTATTATTTACCATAGAATTATCATATCTAAAATGTTTTAGAAGGAAATCTTTGTTCTATATGCCATCTGCCAAATTAACTTAACATTCCTTTAAACTGATAAATCTTCAAATATTTTGCCAGCCCAGATTTCTTCTGTGCACTCAACCCTTGTATTAATTTTCAACTGGACACTTCTGATTGTGATTATCTCCTGTGGTGGACCCTGTGATGTATTGTCCATATTCCTTTTCAGGACTAAAATACCTTTTACTCTAGCCATGGGTGTGTTCACAGCCCTCAGCCTTCCTCAGGGGATGTCCTGGCTGGAGAGAGGTATCTCACTCAGAGTCCTTTGCTCCTTCCCTGCCGAAGCTTATTTCCAATGGCTGATCAATATGGGGGCATAAACCCCTGACCCTCTCACTCAAAGGGAGATAAGCCTGAGGGTCATTTCATTCTTCAAAAATTCCCATAGGGCATCCTGGGTCCTCCGTTGACACTGCATTGCTGCCCAGTTCTGGTTTTTTCCCTTCCCTTCATCATGAGTTAACCTGAGGGCATTCTCTAATGGACCCCTTGCATGTTAATCTTCACCTCAGAGTCACTGTCCCAGGAAATCCAACTCGAGATACAGATAGATCTCAAATATGACATGCTAAGACATAACATGGTTTGGGGAAGAGAATGATGGCTTTCACTGTAGTTCCTAAACAAGTTAATGACACCGTCAGCCACTTTAACACCCAAGGTAGAGATCTGGGATTTCTTTGGACTCTTTTCTTCATCACTGTTATTTCTTTAGGTACCAGATCTCTCATCTCAAGTTCATTTCCAAATACTCCCTCTTCTCCCCATCCCTATTGCCACCTTTTGGCTCAAGCCCCCATATTTTCTGCCTACCTAGAGCAGCAGCTTTATAACTTACTTATGGATTTGTAGCAGATACCGTTAGAGCCCAGCTACATCCCTACACATTCTTCTTAGACTTCCCAAAGGCTTGTTATAGTAAGCACCTGCAACTCTGTCTGAGGCTTTCTCCAGCCTCTGGAGACCACTAAGTTTGTGTCCTGGGAAGTTCTGGGGAGTTAATACTCCCAGGAGCAGCCATCAACCATTATCAGATGGGAGCTGGTAGACAGATACTCTGATGGGAAACTCCAAAGCATATTTTACATGGTCTCCTAGAGGCCACTTGTGGATGTGAACTTGATTTGCCCATGTTGTAACTTTCAATGGCACCCTTCCTTTCCCTGTCATCTTTACTCCTGTATCAAGGTTTCCTGGCATCACTTCCCATAGAACCGGCTGTGACAAGGATCTTACCTTAGGCTAGGTTGCCCAGAAGTAGGTCTGAAGATAAGAGTTCAGATGTAGGAAGTTATCTGAATAAAACACAAATGTAATTATTTCACTGTCTTATTTAAAAATTCAGGCTGCTAAAGGCAAAGCCCAAAGCCCTCAGAAAGCCACGTAGGCCATTCATGACGCAGAGCATGATCTTTGCTGATCCATTCAGCTGGCAGATCAGAGTCATACCCCTTTAATGAAGCCATAATTCCCTCCCACTCAGCTAGAAGATAAGGCCTTGGGCAGCCAAGCCAACCTGGTTTGAGCTAAATATAGGATCCATCTGATCCCTCCTCGAAGAGTTCAAGCAAAACTTCACTGAACCAAGAAATAAAGTAACCTCTGTTCCAGACACACAAAAATGTGGGCTTCTCAGTAACATTTCAGTGATTTTTTCCCACCTTTTTCCTTTTTTAATGGGATTTGGACTAATATCTCTCATTAGTCTTCCACAGGGGAAAATTTCTTCATGATAAAGACTGCTGAAACTTTGGAGCTCACAGGAAGATTAGTTTGGAAAAACAGGCATTCTTTCTTCTTTGGGCCTTTAACTTGGCCACTAGGGTCCACATGGAAGTAAAGCCCAAGGATAAATTTATTAGGTCTGAAGACAAGGTAAGGTGCTACTATTAAGTGAACGTTCATGGAACACCTACTGTACGGTGTGGTGTGAGGAATACGGGAAGGGGTTTGGGGCTAGGTAAGAAGGCTTGAAAGAGAAAGGAGACTAAGTTTGAGTAGACACTAAATAAACTTAAAAATGATGAATCTCTGCCTGATGTCTTTTGTTGAGTTGTTATGTAGTCCTGTTCATGCTGTAAGGCATTTTCCACTACTTCACACATGAGGCAATCATCTCCAATCTCATAACTACAAACTTAAATACCATTTCCTCAGAGGTAATTTTCTGACCCCATAATCTGTTTTACAGGATGTCTTAGAGTTTTCTTTATAGCCATTACAATGTACAATTGTTCATTTAAATTCCATCTCCCTTGCTGGATTGCAAAGTCCAGAAGGACTGGGCCACATCTGTATCGTTTACAACCATACTATTAGTACCTACTGCCTGACACCTGAGGGGGACTCAATACGTATTCATTGGGTGAATGAATACTCAAACATGACAGACCAAGGGGTTGATCTCAGATCCCATGTCCCATCCTCATGTTCTTCACAATGCCTACTTTTAGCAGATTAAGAGGCAAAGATAGTACAACACATATCTATAAAACTGGTGCTTAATTAAATGTTGATGGGCAGTGTTAAAGTGAGAAAGCAGCCACTGAGCACCCTGACCAAACCTGCCGGCCTTCGTGTCATTTTTGAAAATGATTTTCATGCTTCGGGAACTGTGGGGCAAGAGGGGGTTCTGTGTCAGGAATTCGCCCATGTGGCGAATTCAGGATACAGGCTTCTCAGTGATGAACTTTACATACAAACTAAATTAAGTTTATGAACTGCTATCTAAAATCATCCACCCAACCCTTCATTTATTCATCCTTGTCTCAGCCTGTGAGAAAATTTTATTTCCTACGACAGCCGTCAGCGCTGTGGCGCGGTCTTTAGGCTGTTCCCTCCACGGCCGCCACAATTCCGCGTGGTGCGTGTAGATAACATTGGGCCAACCCCCTGAACACCCCCCGCAGATCCAACCCCCCAAACTATAGGTTCTTGGATTTTTAATTAGGAAGAAACATTTTCCCAGAAGCCTTATGGGAATATTTCTTCTCATGGTAAATTGGCTCAGATTGGGGCACTTACTCACGCTTCAGTGGGAAGGTGGCAAAAATGCAGAACTTCCGTTTTTAACTTCTTCATCACGTTCTTTTCTGGTGGGTTCCATTTTTCTCTTAAGAGAGTGGCTGGAGCATAGACAACCAGAGGCCTCCCATGTCACTCAGTGGAATGGACCAACTTAAGTTTTTACTAAAAGGTTTAACTTTATAGTTGGTTTTCATAATAATTAAAGGGGGATATAATAATTTAAATAATTTAGTGCTAAAAAGAACTCTGCTCCCGAAAATATCTGTCTTTAGTATGCCCTAATTTTTTTTTTTTACTAAAAATTAGTTATATTAATTCCACTTCTCTCTTTTTGAGTAGACAGAGATCCAGAAGCAGCTGTTCTATGTAAGAGAAAATGCTGGAAGATCACCTAGTGGTTAAATGCTATTTTTCCTCAATTTCCCACTATTCACATACTTGGGTTCCTGGAATTCCCTGAATGTATCACATACGTCTTACATTGTACTTCTTACCTTTGTTTCCCCTTAAAAATCTCACCAGTCCTTCACAGGAGGAAAGCCACTGAACTTGGTTTTGAATTCTGTCATGATCCCCCCTCCCCTTGTTATACCTTTTTCTTACCACTTATCACTCTGTGACCTGCATCGTTAAAGTTGTATCCCTAATTTCCTCACAATCTATGACCTCAAATATTCCAAAATAATAAATCTTATTTATATTGGTACTTTTATGGCCTAATACCCAGTGTACAGTCAGTGCTTAAAGTAGATTCTCCTCTTCCCTGTAGCCATCCTCTTTGCAATATTACTTACAGACTCTACTTATTAATGGGAAGAATTGCAATTTCCCCACTCCTTGTGGCCTGCCAGGGTAATTAGTCAAAACAAAAGTGACAATGTGTTAATGCAGAATCTAGGCTTCACGAGGCCTTGTATGTTCTGTTTTCATCTTCTGTTACATTGGCCTGAGCTTGTTCTCACAGCATAGCGAAAGAGAAGGGCGGGGGAGGGAGGGAGGGGTGAAGGGAAAGGGGAGGAGGTGAAGGAGAAGGAGGAGAGAGAGAGAGAGAGGGAGAGAGAGAGAGAGAGAGAGGGAGGAGGAGGGAGAGGGAGCATATAAAGAAAAACTGAGACTATTCTAGACAAGCTGACAGTCAGTCGACCCCCTCACAAATGGGAGAGCTAAGCCAGTATTAGCAGAGCTGCCTATTCAGGCTTTAGAGGATCATATCCACTTTTATGAGTCTCCCAGACACCAGAAAAAAATACTCACCTACCTATAAACACATGAACAATAGAAAATATTATACTTTTAAGCTACTGTGCTTTGGGTTGGTTTGTCACACAGCAATGACCAACTGATAACATGTTCAAGAATTTATTGCCTTTGAAACTATCTTTTGTAATTGAATGAAAATTTCTATCTTTGGCAAAGAAGGATCTAATGAGTACATAGCCCAAATTCTTCACGGTAAAATTACCATAGATATTGAACAATTTAATACAAAATGAGAAATAAGTCAATACGAAGATAACCTTTAAAAAGTAAGTGGAAATGTTTATCTTCAAAGTATGCTAGCTGTGAAAACAAGATGAAAAAGTCCAAGTACAAAATCATTAAATGTTAAGTACTTTTTGTTCTTGAATAAAAAATTTTGATGTGCCTAGAGAGAGGGTAGTAATAACATTCAAAAGTCAAATTTATTCAAAACGCCTTTCAAGCTCTCCTTTATTGTTATGCTAATTAAACTTAATTCATAAATAAAATATCAAGATGAGATGCATTTGGCAAATGCGGCCCGTGGAGGAGCACCCAGGTCCATCGCTCCTGCCAGTTGGCGGAGTCAACGCCACGCAGCTCTCCACCAGGCCACGGGGCTTGTTCTCGCGTTAAAGGCCCAGGCCTTTGCCAAGAACTGACTTCACTGTGGCTTTACACAACTATAAACAAATCATCATGGAGTCTCAGCAGTCTGTATGGCGCAGAGGGATTATCGGGAACCCAGGGCTCCCTAACTCAGCATTTCAGGTTGTATGTGACAGGGTCAGGAAGCTAATCCGAACTAGGAATGCAAAAGGTAATTTTAGATGCCAACATGTAAAACCGGTTAAGGAAAAAAACGTTTCACTTTAATCAGACTCTGAACAGATGTAAAAGATCGCATTGCATTTGCTCTTCTGTGCATGACAATCAGCTTCGTGTAACTAAATTAAGATGAGCCAAAGAGACCAGGTAAATGGACGATTTAAATGTGCACAGTATTGTGCTTTTGATAGAATTCAAAGAAGAGGCAAGCACTTAAGCAGGGGATTCTATTCAGAGCTCTATCTATGCACTTGGAGAGGAAACCTGCTTGGAGGTAAGACCAAGGGCTACAAAGTGAACCTAGAAATGCTCACAGTTGGAGCTGATATTGCTGTAATATTTCTTTGATATGGCACCTCAGAGTCTGGCTTTCCACGGAAGGCTAGTGAATTAGAATTCAGTGAACAATATTTACTGAGTACCAAGTGCTTCTGGGGAGAGTATGTTGGGTGGGAGGGGCAGGGAAGAAAAGACACTACTTTGATCCCTACTCAGAAGTTTATTGTCTTTTTAAAATGGGAGGCTGAATATTTGAAGCATATTAAATACTTATGGAGCAGCTTTGTGCCCCCTGCCTCGCATGTATCTTCACAATTAACCCCCCGCCCGACTCCTGTGTTAAACAATAGACATGATGGGCAGAAGCGCTGGGAAGTTATGTAACTTGCCCAACGTCAGCGGTAAAACCAGGATTCAAAATCAGACGTGAGTCCAGCCCACGTTCTTTCCATGGCAAGTCACTACAGAAAGAATAGAAGAGTAATATTTGCGACTCATACTGTATCCGTGAGAAAGTACATAAACCTACACATTTACGTAGCTGTTTTCCAGGATGGATTGCCTCCGTCAGCAGTACAGTTTCCTGAGTGCTAGACTGCTACTCTTGTTGAGTACCGTTACATCCAGTGTCTTATTGCGGGAAAAAATATATTTTTATTTTAAAAAATCCTTGCATATCAGCTCACAGTATTAGATGTATATGAGTCAGTGGGGGAGTAAGGTAGGATTTTTTTCAACTGCAGATTTTATGGAGCTTTAAATAGTAGAATCCTTCCAGAAATAAAAGCAATTATGTCCAATCCCATTGATCTTGGGGCTAAGATGTGTCATTGTCCTAAGGTATATTAATGATAGAATACGTAATTAGTTAGTGATGGCAAATTTCCCAAGCAGAGGGTGCTCTGATTATCCTCTCAGGAGACATTCCTCAGAGATCTTTTGAGGGAGAAGATGATTGATAATAAACCTTTTGCTTTATGTAGTTTATGGCAATTTAAAACTGCTTTTATGTATGGGGTCCTTTAATAATTTTTTTTTACTGAGATATACAATAATTCACATGCCATCAAATTAAACCACTTGAAGTACGCAAGTCAGTAGTGTTTAGTATATTCAGCGATCCAACTATCACCACAGCTAAGTGTAGAACACTTCTGTTACCCTAAGAATAAATCCTGTACCAGAATTTAAAATTTATCCTTTACTTAGTGAATACTGAGTTGATTTTACTTTTTGGCTATTAGGAGCAATGTTGCTATGAGCATTTGTGTATAAGATTGTGTGGAAATTTGTTTTTATTTCTCTTGGGTATGTACCTGGTAATTAAATTGATGGGTCATATGGTAACTTTATATTTATCATTTTAAGGAACTCACAAACTACTTTCCGAATTGCTGCATCCTTTTACCACTAGCAATGAATGAGGTTATAATTTCTCTGCATTCTCATCAGCACTTGTTACTGCCTGGCTTTATTTTAGACATCCTAAGTGCATGTCAAGTTGAATCTCATTGTGGTTTTGATTTGCATTTCCCTAATAACTAATGATGTTGATCATCTTTTCATGTGCATATTGGTAATTTTTATATCTTCTCTGGAGCAAAGTCTTTTCAAATCCCTTGCTCATTTCTAAATTAGCTTATTTATATTTTTATTATTGAATTATAAGAGTTTTAAAAAATATATTATGGATACAAGTCTTTTATCAGATATATGATTTTTTAAATGTCTTCTCTCATTGTGTGGCTGTCTTTTTACTTTCTTGATGGTGTTGTGTACAGCCCAAAAGGTTTTCATTTTGATGAAGTCCAGTTTATGTATTAATTTTGCTGTTTGTTCTTATAGTATCATATCCAACTTCCTGATATTATATCTAACATTTCTTACTCCAAGGTCACATAGATTTACTAATGTGTCTTCTTCTAGGAATCTAATGGCTCTAGCTCTTACATTTAGGTCATTGATGCATTTTGAGTTAATTTGTGTGTGTGATATGAGGCAGGGTTCTAAGTTTATTTATTTTTTGTATGTGGATATCTATTTGTCCAACACCACTTGTTGAAAAGACTATAGTTTCCCTCATTGAACTGTCTGGCTATCCTTGTAGTAAATCAATTGATCATAAATCTATGGGTTTGTTTTTGCCTTTCAATTTTGTTTCATTGATTTATACACCTTTTTGTATGCTAGTGCCATATTGGCTTGATTACTATAGTAGGTTTTGAAACTGTAAAGTGTGATTTTCCAAATTCATTTGTCTTTTTCAAGATTATTTGGCTGAGTCCCCCGCATCTGCATATGAATTTTAAGTTCAGCTTGCCAATTCCTGCAAAAATATCCAAGCTGGGATTTTGATAAGAATTGTGTTAAACCTGTAGATCAAATTTAGGACTTCTCCTCTCTTAACAATAACATGTTGCCAATCCATGAACATGGGTTGTCTTTGCGTTTATTTAAATCTTCTTTAATATCTTTTAACATTGATTTGTATTTTCATTGTATCGATCACCTTTTTGAGGGTCGACTGTACTCCTCCTGGAGGGGATAGAGGGACACTGCACTGCTTAATGCTGGACATTCCTCCAGTCCATGAGAAGGTCCGCCAGCCACCTATGTCCCTGATGCTCCCTTCCTACCCGCCTCACTGAGTCCACACGGCAAGGCACACCGTTCTCTCTTCCACAACTCCTGAAGGCCCTAGGTTCCTATTTATAGGATATGATCAGCCACACAGCTGTCAAAGTTTTAGTTAGTAAAATTAGCACAGGACTGTAATCTATATGTTGCCAGGTAAAATTTTATGTACATTCAAAGAAGGCTAATAGGCTTCTCTTTTTATTGCAGCCACTGTGGGTGGTCCATGGGTACCTGTTTGGTACTTCCAGAAGTAACACTTGCAAGCACAACCTAGAAAGGCAGGAAAGTTAATACCTGTAGTACTATCTTTTTAAAAAATTAATTTTTTATTTTATTTTAACTTATTTTTCAATTACCATTTATCCTACCATATCCTCTTCCACTTCCACTCATCTCTCCACCCCTGCAATCAACACACTCTTGTCCATGTCCATGAATTCTTTCTTTCTTTATTTTAATGTTTATTTTTCAATTACACTGTACTTTATGCTATCCATTACATCCCTGTAACTATTTTGTAACTACTAATTTGTGCTTCTTAATCCCTTCACCTCTTTCCCAAGTCCCCCAATTCCCTTCCCTTCTGGCCACCATCCGTCTGCTCTCTGTGTGTATGAGCCTGTTTCAATATCATTTGTTCATTTATTGTTTGTTCTTTAGATTCCACATACAAGTAAAATCATATGGTATTTGCCTTTCTCTGACTAACTTATTTCCTAAATATCTTGAACAATGGAGGAAAGGACTTGATGGATAAACACCTCCCCTTTTGTCCACTGGGTGAATGGTTTTGAAAGTTGCATGGTTGCAAGAACCAGGTGCTGTTGTGGTGGCCAACTACATAACACATCCTTGTATTGCCTTTCCTCACATTCTTCTTCCATTGTTGGGTCCTAAAATCGTGATCCCTGGGACCATATTCCCTAATTAATGTCCTGACTCAGGCTCTGCTTTCAGGGAGACCCTGGTCAAGTGTTGAGGGCCAGCAGTCTCATTTAGTGGTAGCATAACTTTAATTTTTATGATTATGACTATGCTATTATTGGTGTAATTTTTATGGGAACAGTTGGCCGTGTATAAAAATGGAAAAATGTCAGTGTAAACATTTTGGGACAAACTTCTTTGTATAAATATTTATCCTAATTTCTAAATACTGATTTACCCTAAGTTTTATAAATACTCTAGCTTGATTTCTGGACTTAGTGGGATTGTACTTTTCTGTGATTTTTGATATTAGGATTGGCTTTGAAAGTTACTTTAACCAATGAAACATGGGTGGAAGTGGGAAGGATCAGGCACAAGTTTTATGGGCCAAGGCATGATTTTCTATATTTCTTCCATCTTTCCATAGTGATGATGGAATTTTGAGAATATGTTTTTATCAACCTGACCCTCACAGTGACAATGAGTAGATCCTACCTGTTGATTTGCATTAAACATGTAGCATTAGCAAAAAATATACTTTGTCATGCTAAACCATTGAGATTTTTCAGTTGTTTGCTGTGGGTTACAAATCAGGATAGGCTAGGTTGTTTTGTAGTGTCATAACATACATGTGCACACACATACACATGTACCATGTACAAGCTTTACTCTAAGGATAAAAACAACAACAATTAAGTGTCACACAATGAAGTGAGCTTCTCAACTGTAAAGTGGGGATCACAGCGGTGTTTAAGGTTAAGACATATAACAACTTGCTGAAAATCACACAGCTAGTAAGTGGAAAAGCCAGGATCTAAACTTCAGAACCCTACTTTCAACACCTAGACCAAAGTTTCTTGGTTTGGATGTACTTTGTTTGTGATCCCCGGTGACCTGTCCAGCAGTCCACAGGGGAGCTTTATTTTTTGAGTTATTTCTCTTCTGCTCGATCTTCCACTCCCCACCAACCTCTCCCTCACCAGAGCTGCTAGCGTGCTGTCTATGAGCCTGTCTGTTTTGCTTGTTTGTTGAGTTTGTTCATTAGATTCCACATATGAGTGAAATCATACAGTACTTGTCTTTCTATGACTTAATTCACTTAGCATAATGTTCTCCAGGTCCATCCATGCTGTCAAAAAGGGTAAAATTTTCTTTTTTTATGGCTAGCAGTACTCCTTTGTGTAAATGTCCCATAGATGTTTTATCTACTCATCTACTGATGGATGCTTGGGCAGCTTCCAAATCTTGGCAATCATAAATAATGCTGCAATGAACATAGGGGTGCATATATTCTTTCAAATTAATGTTTTGAGTTTCTTACGATAAATTCCCAGAAGTGGAATTGCTGGGTCATAAGGCAGTTCCATTTTTAACTTTTTGAAGTAACTTTCTACTGCTTTCCACAGTGGCTGCACCAGTCTGCATTCCTACCAACAGTGCATGAGGGTCTCCTTTTCTCGACATCCTCGCCAGCACTTGTCATTTGTTGATTTGTCAATGATAGCCATTCTGACAGGTGTGAGGTGCTATCCCATTGTGGTTCTGATGATTAGTGACATTGAGCATCTTTTCATATGTCTATCGGCCATCTGTGTGTCCTCTTTTAAGAAGTGTCTATTCAGGTCCTTGCCTATTTTTAAATTTGATTGTTTGGTTTCTTTTGGTGTTGAGTTTTGTAAGGTCTTTATAAATTTTGGATATTAACTCCTAATCAGATGTACCATGGGCAAATATATTCTCCCATTCAGCAGGTCGTCTTTTCATTTTGTTGATGGTTTCCTTTGCTGTGCAAAAACATTTTTAATTTGATGTAGTCCCATTTGTTTATTTTTTCTTTTGTTTCCCTTGCCCAAGAAGATATGTAAGAAAAAATATTGCTATTAGAAATGTCCGAGATTTTACAGCTAATGTTTTCTTGTAGTATTTTTATGGTTTCAAATCTAACATTTAAGCCTTTAATCCATTTGAGTTTATTCTTGTGTGTGGTGTAAGAAGGTGGTCTAGTTTCTTTTTTTTGCATGTACCTGTCCAATTTTTCCAACACTGTTTATTGAATAGACTGTCTTTAGCCCATATATTTAAAATTCATTTTCTCATGTATTTCACAAGTTTTACATTTAATATTAATTGTAAACAGTTAAATTATATAAAATGCGTCCTGTTAACAGGTATAGTTAACATTAAGTAAGTTATGCAGAACATAAGGTAGTATAAAAATAGTCATTTCTCTTTACAGCTTTATACCTATTGTTCACTAAATTTTGCAGTTACATAGTAGTACAGTATAAAACTTATTCATAAATAAATGGAAACAAATGAAGTAGGGATAAAATAGGAACAATTATTGTAACTGAAAGTAACTCTAAATTTATAAATTCTGTATAATGCCACAGTGAATATAAAAAATGAATATCTACTGAAAAAAGTAATTTGGTTAGTGTGCTGATTTTCCATAAGAAACTAAAGAAAGGTGAGGAAGAACCTGAGTATTGATTTTATTGGATAGAACCACAGCACAGTTTTATGAAAGTGTCACAAAACCCTTAAATATTTTACATGTTTTTGTTAAGCAAGGCACAATGATCACTCTAGGAAAACCATTTTTTCCCCACAAAAATATAAAACAATACTTTGTAGCACAAAAGTGATTAATTACTGCTAAGAGATGAGCACATCAGATGCATCAAAGTTGTAATACTTACTTTTGTTAAAAAGCTTGTAAAACCACCCATGAAGTTGACAAATAAAGCTCATACAGAATGGACAAGATGTAGGTACAGTTTCTTTATTAAAAAGACATTTTGGATGTGACCTTATATCAATGGCATACAATGTAGAAAAGCAATTATAGTCATTTATGTGCTGGCAAATAATTTGCTTTTTATATTTAGACATTACCAATTCCAGAATATTTGTAGTACATGAGGAAGAATTGCCAGGCATGGCTTTTTGTCTCATTTATCACTGAAAACTCATTTTGTGAGCTGTGTTATCAAGGAAAAATCTTTTCAATGATAAGTAGGAAAAAAGGTATGTTGGGATCGGTATTATCAGAACACCAATTATAAATAAAACAAAGAAGAGCATTACTATACCAAGAAGTTGCAGCGGAATCAGATCCACATACTGTTTTATTACTGCTTTATTCATAGAGAATAGTAATGGACCAATAAAATGTGTGACAGATATTCCCCATTTGCTTCATGAGAACAATGCTCCCCCTTTCTAGGTCAGAGTCCCAACAAAAATCATATGTCACACTCAGAAGAGGACAGTTCAAGGAAGGGTCATTTACAAAGGAACTATTCACAAATATGTGTAGGGAACTACAAGGGACACTGTACCAACCTAGGGTGTCATAAAAGTCAACTCATTACAATGTCTTCACTCCTTTGTGTAGGTCCAACAGTCTTCATATAATGACACATAAGTATTGTTGACACAGAACTCAGGAATGTAGTAGGGTTGCCGTATTGGGTTTATTTTGTGTAAAGTCTCATATCATTACTGGCTCACTTGATTCCAACAATGTCCATGGCCAAGAATTTCACACTGACTCTGATCTGCATTGCACCAACATCACTTCAAGTTTGCACTGTGAGTCTCTTGCTTCCTGTTGGGTTTTCTGAGGTCACTCATGTAGGGTTTTGTGAGAGCCCACTGGACATACCCATTCTCAAATCAGAGGTGTGAGGGAACTGATCACGTTTAGAGCAATCCTCAACCAAATGGGGGATGGAAGTCAATGGATGAATGCCTTTCATCCCTTGAAGAAGCAGTTCTGAGATGTACTCATACTCTTCTGAAGGTTCTCATAATGTTTAGCATCAGCCACCAACAGCAGTAAATCCATTCAATAATGCATCTTGTATTGACTTTCCTTCTTTCTCTATTTCAGTGTAGACAATACTCAGAAGGCAGGACAGCAAGTTTCCCCAAGAAAGGAACACAACTCCTTACCCTAATGTCATGAGGGGCCTAAATTTAGGCAATGACCTCTGTGGAAAGAAAGGACACATCAGAACTTCTGGAGGCACAGTTGTCTCCCTCTGGGTCCAGACTTCTATATGTAAAGTTGAAGTGGTCCTGGGCATCAAGTGAGACGAGGTGAGGTGGTCTTAGCATATATCCAGGTTAGGCTGAGTAATTTAATGTATAATGTGACTGCAGATACAACAGTGCACTTAAGTCTTGTTCATCCTCCAGGGTCTACAAAATCTTCATTTATCCTCCTTAGATTCTCCAGAACAATTCTACCTAATTTTAAAAAAAGTATTCCTGAACTCCGAGCTGTAAAGTTGAAATAGGAGGTAGAATCCTAATTATTTCTTAGATATAGTGGTGCAAACAAGCTTATAAACTAGCTCTGAAGTTTACCTTGTAGTAGATGACCTGTTTTTCTTCTTTTCTAGAAGCTTGTAGAATCTTGTGTTTATCCTTAAACAATGGTGTTTCAATGTGGATAATTTTCCTATCAAGGCCTTCAGTTGTGGAAAAATATTTTCTAGTGTTTTTAATAACTTCCTCCTCCTTCCCTTCCCTTTCTCTGAAGCTCCTTTATCTAGAGGAATAACCCTAAAGACCCAACACCCATGTCTCATCTTACCTTATGTTTTCTATGTTTTAGGTATAGATACTGAGAACTTCTTAAGAAACACAATTTAAAAGATAATATCTGTAAACTAGCTTTTTTAGGGGCAGGTAATATTTAAGGTGGGAAATAAAAGGACTTTAATAGATCATTTATTTTATTTGGTTCATTTTAGGCATATCTTATTTGAAACATACTGTTTGTTATGTTTATTCACTTTTCATCTGATAGTCTTAATAAGTGAGTTGAATCCACTCATATTTTTTGTGATGGTTACTGGTATATTTAGACAAATCTAATAGCTTATTTTGTATTGTCTTTATTGCCTACTCTTTTTTCTTTTTTGCCTTCTTTTGGCTTGATAACATTCTATTTCTTCCCCTTCATGAATTTAAATGTTAAACAGACATAAAAAATTACATTTTATAATAAAGTCTATAGTTATACAGTGTATAATTAGTATGCTGCTGTTTTTTCCTTAGGAAAAGACCAAAGATCGCAAAATCACTTCTGTCTTTTCTATTGTTTACATAATGTTACCTTTCGAATAAGATTTCAGATAGTAGTAATATTTATTAGTATTTTACTTAGCTTTTTGCTCACCATTTGTTTTGTATTCCATTCTCCCCAGTCTTCTTCTTTTGGCACTTATTTAACAGAGCTTACCATTAACAGATCCCACTGAAAGAAAGAGATTAGTCCTTTTACATCTGAAAATGTCTATTGTTCCCTTACTCTTGAGTAGTAATCTAACTGGCTTTAAAAATTATACATATTTCAGAATTTTGAGGAATTTAGTCTATTTTTCTCCTGTAATTTATTTATGTTGAGATGTTTTCTGGGATGGCAATTAGACTAAGATAATCTACAAACTATTATAAATACAGTCCACATTTTCTGGATATGGCTTTATTTGTATTCTACTTAGATCTGGGTTAAAACTTAGCTAGAAATGAAGAAAACCACAAGTCTTCAGACTGAAAGCGTATATCATTATTTTTAAGTAGTGTTTCACTTCTCACTCCTGAAAGTTCTGTGAAACATACATTGGGGCTTCTTTTATGTTTCCATTTCTCTTTCACGTATTTTCTACATTGTTTCTGAACTGCTCTCTGGGCGATTTCTCAGGATTAATTCTTCGCTCAATTTTCTTGCACCGGGAGTTTATCCCATGTATAGGATAGACTTTCAGATAGACTCAGAGAGACCTGTTAAGGCCATCTTTCAAAGAAAACAAGAAATTAATAAAAGACACACTACCCATCACCAAAAATTTCCCAATTTAAATTGAAGAATACTAGTGAGAAATAGATATGATCAGTATTTACTTTAAATAATATTTTCCTATGGTTGTAATTTTAAAATCTTGCTAAAATATGTCTAAATATTGGTCTTTTAATTTTATTTAGAATTTAAGGAATACTTTTAATTCTGTATGAAGGTTTTCATTTCAGGAAAGATATATTTGTGTTATTTTGCTACTGCCTTATTATTATTATTTCTAATATGTATAATTACATATTAATAGAAATGGGGAAAATGGATATTGATGTATTCACTTCATTGACATTTACTTTGACCCATTTCCCTGTATTCAAAGAAAACTTAACGAGTGTGTCTTCCATATCACTGATTCTATTATCTAAAGTTTGAATGCTATTCAGTTCTCTTTCCAATGCAGATTTAAATTATGCTACTATATTTTAAGTTTTTTAAACTCAATTCTTTTTTTTTCTTATCTCACCTATTGAATTTCTTATAACTTTTTGTTTCCATTTTGTAGGGACCACATTTTCACGTATTTTAGTGAGGATGACAAACCCCTTTTCCTCAAATAATATTCTAAGTTTTACAGAAAGTGATTTTTAGAGTTTGCTCCTCTTGAATTTATAATGATACGCCTTTTTTTTTCAGTTTGCTTTTCACTGGTTAGACAGAATAAAATCAATATGAGACCTTTTTGGACTAAAAATGTGTTTAAATGTGGTGTGTGGATTGCATCAACCCTACTTACATCTCCTTGTCAGATCCACAGCTTTAAGGGAAGCAGTCTTGTATCACTCTCTACCTAGTTACTAGTTTTTCAGATTTTTGTCTTCACCTCAGTTCAACAGTGACATAAGTGTCTTACTCTACCCTACTGCATGGTGGCAAATGCTGGGATTGTAGTTTTATACTTGGGTTCCAACACTTCTATTTTCTCTTCTGTTATTTTTTGGAGTTACCATTTTTGAATACTTACAGAAATATGTACTGATGGGAGCCAAGAGGGACACAGTACTCAACTTGTAGGAAATGACTTTTGAGGCAGAGTTGGCTGCTAAATAGTCATGTTATATGATCCTTTAGTCTATAGTTTAGGGGCAGACTTTGGGGGAGGGCTAAAGCATGTATTTACTGGGAGGAGTCCCTTTCCAAGTACACTTTGTGACTACAATACAAATATTTTATTGGAAAGTTGAGAGAGACCAACTCAGAGACTGTCAGGAATTACCACAGGTCCCTTGTTACTGCTCTAAAGCCTTCTTGTCATTTACTCCTCTCACTCCCCCCATGGAACTTTTCAATTATTGCTCGAATTAATTTCTCTATAATACAATTCTGTTCATCACTTCTCTTTTCAAAGCCTCCGGTTATTATATTTCTGTAGTCAGTGGGTAAACTTGTTATCCTTGCATTCATTGTCTTGTATAAGAGTGGAAAGGTAGGCTAAGGAAATCTTTTTCTAACATTTTTATATTGGAGCTTATGATCTGGTCCAGTTTGCCTACAACTCACTTGAAAGTGTCTGGTGTTTTTACAGTATTAATACCATTTAATCCATGCAGAATGCCTTCTACTTTCGCTACCTAATATTCTTGTCCATCCTGCAATACCCATTTAAGAGATTACCTTTATTATATTTATTGTCTGGGTATCACACAGTTGGATGTTGGAACTCTCCTGGCCCTTTCCATTTTTTGTGGCGTTTGCACCATCACTGATCTTTTGAACCATAATTGAATCTTTAATTTTATCAGTATGTCTGCATAATACCTAGTTAGTAGTGTTTTGTATTCTATAGAACTTCATAAATGCTGTTCAGTACTTTTGGTCTATGGGTTTAATTGCCCATTGGGAAGCTCTAGAGTTTTTCCTTGTGGTTGTGACCACATAACCCAAAATCCTATATTCTGTGCTTAAAGTGTCTTCCTTCCCTTTAAATCCATTGCCTCTGTGGTATTATACAGAAGTTAATTTGTCTCTTTTTTGTAGCTTGGTAAAAGAGATCACTCATATTTGTTCAGCAAGTATAAAACTGTCTGATCCTGTAGACCATGAAAGGGCTCAGAAAGTAAAATCCACTAACTCTGGGTCTCTATGCAAATGTTTAATGCCCTAATGGATCTGTAGCTAAGATACAGATTTAATTCTTCCAGTATGCACAGCTATCAGCAAAAAGCACAGACATATAATCGACTTGTTGAATATAAGATTGCGGATCCTAAAGTTCTTTGTGAGCAAGAGACAGCAAATGATATGTATAGCAGCAGTTAACTCTCAAAATTAAATAGCCTTCAGCTTCAGATGCCTCAAGTATAGTTCACGACTTTGTAAAACATTCCAGATTTGGTGGATTGGAGATAATAGCTTATGTGAATCAACCCCACAGAATCAGACCCTGAATATTTCATAGAGATAATTCCTATTTACTTGTAGCAAGAATAGAATGTTGTTTTTCCAAACAAGTTATGTGTGAATTAAGTTTAGAAAGATCACTTCTGGCAGCAACATGGAGGCTGGGGTGGAAAGACTAGGAAATAGATGCCAATGGGATAGTGTGAAGGTTGTTGAAATGGTCCAAATAATTATAGCCTAAAGCAAATCCAGCACAAAGAATAGAAAATTGCAGAACATATTGGAAAGGTGAGGTAGACTGAAACAATACTACTCTGTCTCGTCTCTTTATTTGTATTTTCGAGGGTGATTATCTTCAAAGTTTCTAGTTAGGGAAATGAAGGCATCGCTGTTGTTAGCTGAAGAAGAACCACAGGAAAAGCAGGCTGCATTCCTGGTTCGTGTGTTCAGCAGCACTATGAGATGTCCTTTTCTTTACTGGGGACTTTGAGAAAATTACTAGAAGGATGAGACAAACAAAGAGAGCAAAGGTTGAGAGCCTGGCATTAGATAGCTTTGGGCTAGGGAACCAGTGAGATTTAGGCCTGGGAGTTTGTTACTTGATTCTCAGTAGAGTATAGAAAAATTACCACCCCTAGATTTAGAAAAAATCTAGGGACCAAAGGCCATTGCCTAACTTTGCTACAAAGGTGTGATTGTAGATACCAAGGCCACTGTTGGTTTGGAGGCACACTGATGAACTACGGTAACAATGAAATTGAATGCATGCTCTAGCTGCATAGAATTCTTGGCCAGATGTGCAGAGAACATCAATGCAAACTTGCTAGTGATTTCAGAGGAAACTGATTTTTCTGCAAATACAAGATTAATTTAGGAAAGAGCGACAATGTGGAAAGTAATCTCTAAATCTCTTACCTTAAAAATTTTATGATAAAGTAGAAGATGAGGCCGGTGTATCTCAGGAAGAGGATCGTGAGTCTTAGTTATAAAACCACCTTTATAGCTCAAACCTGAGCACATTTTCAGAGACATACGCCCAGATATTGGGTCGACCAGCAGGAAGGGCTATTCTATGTGCTGGAAAAATTGTGAGGTAACCCAAAAGCAGGCTATTCTCAGAGTTTTACTAGGCTTAGGAAATAACCCTTTACTTCTGGCAAAGGGAGGGTGCTGACCTCAACTAATGAATTATTAGGGCCCATCACCATCAACTTCCACTTTTCCACTTCAGTTTTTAAGCACTTATTCAGAATCCCAGTGGCATGAAACCGAATAATAACATGTCAGAATTTTGGCCTAATTAATTGAACGTATTTAGTTATTCTTGCAAACACTTAAAGATGTCTGCATGTAGTCCTAAGATTTTTTTACTGTGTATCAAAGGGCTGAGAAGATTTCCCTTTATGAAATAACTCTAGTACAAATGAGTTATATAAATGGGAAATAGATAGAAGAGATACAATTTGTTCCATTTTGAACAAATGATAGACCAGGCAGTATATCATAAGGTTTTAGCTGAAGTTCCTATTACCAAATTAAGGAGAAACCCTAATATTTCTCTAATTAACCAAACCCAGACAAGAAAGTAAGATGATACCACTCAAAGAAGAGATAATGAGAAAGTAACTAAGAAAACAGCAGTTGCCAAGACACTCCCTGGTGCTCTGGTAACAGGGCAGGTGAGCTCTTTACCCCATACCATGTACACCCCAACAGCACACACGGGAATTCGGGGAGGGGAGCAGCTGGCCGAGATTAAGCTGGATTCTGAAAATATAGGAGTGGGTGGAGGCAAAGATTATCCCCTTGGGTTGTTAACTATTGTGGGAAAGAAAACAATGTAAATTTTGTAGTAAATGGAAAACTCTTTAGCATTCAAAGGATTAAAAACTACTTGGTGAAAGTTAGGAGACTGAGTCAGGGGAGAGCAGCTGAATTAGAGGGTCCAGGTAGGATCCAGCTCCTTATGGACATTCCTGGATGCATGGGCACTTGGCGTCCCTCCGTCAAGCACTCCTTTACATAAAATTCCAGGAACACGCCAAGAGATGTTTGTCAAGAGATGGGCGTGCTATAATTCTCTGCTGCAGATGGCTTATCCTCACTCTAGAAACCCCAGAGCCTCTGTTGTGAATGTACATGATTGTAAATGCAAACTGTGTCTGGTCTTTCTTAACTGGGACAGAAAATAACCAATTTCTAAATCAGTGTCTGGATATCATGTAAATGCTCTCACAGTGACACCACAGCCAGTGTGGACATTTTGACTGGGGCCACCACTTGGTTGAATTTGCAGTGGTCTGTAGTCATTCTCTAGGAGCCATCTGTGCTCCTTGGTGTCTGCAGAAGACATGTAAGGAAATAAAAGGGAGATATACTAGGAACCAACACCCTTGCATTCTCTTTTTTTTATTGTTCTATTACAGTTGTCCCAGTTTTCCCCCATTGCTCTCCCCTGCCCTGCCCACCCCCTCCTCTCACAGTCAACCCCCACCCTGTTGTCCATGCCCATGGATCATTTATACTTGATCCTTAACTAGGCATTTCCCCTTCTTTTCCTCCCTTATCCCCAGCCTCCCTCTCCTTTGGTCCCTGTCAGTCTGTGTCCATGCCTCTGGTTCTATTTTGCTCATTTGTTTGTTTTGTTCATTAGGTTCCATTATAGGTAAGTTCATATGGAATTTGTCTTTTGCTGACTGGCTCATTTCACTTAGTATAATACTTCCCAGTACCATCCATGCTGCTGTGAAGGGTAGCGGTTCCTTCTTTCTTTCTGCTGTGTAGCGTTCCATTGTGTAAACATACCATAGTTTTTTGATCCACTCACTTACTGATGGGCACTTAGACTGTCTCCAGCACTTGGCTATTGTAAATAATGCTGCTATGAACATAGGAGTGCATGGATACTTTTGAATTGGTGTTTCAGGATTCTTAGGGTATAATCCCAGCAGTGGAATCTCTGGGTCAAAGGCAGTTAGTTCCATCTTTAGTTTCTTGAGGAAATTCCATGCTGTTCCCCACAGTAGCTGCACCAGTCTGCATTCCCACCAACAGTGCACTAAGGTTCCCTTTTCTCCGCATCCTCACCAGCACTTGTTGTTTGTTGATTTGTTAATGATGGCCATTCTGACCAGTGTGCATTTTAAGTTCTGACACTAATCTTTACCACTGCCCACTTCCCATGAACTATGATATTGATTCTGATTTATTATACCAGCCAGTGAGTTGGGAAGAGTTTCAGAAGCTTCCACTGGGCTTGTGCAGAACAGCTATACTGGTGGGAAAGACAAAACAATGTGGGGGCTACTTCAACTTCAAAATATATCAATTTAAATTATTTCATAGGTAACTGGGGAAATGACTACCTAGTGGATCTATGCATACAGTAAATTCACTATAAGCTGAACTGTGGCCAGGACAACACTTATTACCTGTCTCCTTTATGCTCTCATTCTAACTGGGAACTATGACAGTGTTCACGTCTTTGGGTACCAAAGATATTTTGTGGGCTACAAGTTATGGGAACTGAACTGTCAGAATATTCTCTTTTCCCCTTTGTGAAGTCACCTAAGTGACATTGGTCTCCTTGGGTAAAGACAAGTGGAATCACATCAGTATATACCTACTGTGATGTTTCAGGGTCCTTTGTCCTGATGACCTGGTCACCACCAGTTTAGTCATCAGGTTATGGGTCTGAAATCTGGCCTAAGTCTGGAAATTTGGCAAGGGATTTTAAATTTTTATTAGGGTGATCATTCTTAGCTTCCTAATCACCCATTCTTTCTTTCTTTTGATTATATATTTTTCAAGCAGTGCCCTCATTGGCTTCCCAACCATTTTTCCCCTAGGAAACTATGTATGTCCTATTAACCATCTCCACAACCTTCTATGGGTCAAGTCCCTTTGGCTGTCACTATGAGGTTGCTTAGTGTTGTAATGATTAAAATACCCTGGCCTCTGGAGGTTAAGTGTGCTGCCATATAGCCTATTTTTCTTTGAGACCTCTTCACCGTAGCCGTTAAGCTTTATGTCAACTTCTGCGGTCAGCCCTGGCTGAACTTCTAAGTGATGTTACTGTCTCCTTACTGGCACATTCCTGATGGTTGGTGAATGGTATGCCCTTTTAGTCTTCTCATGCAACATAATTTTCTGGTGGGTCCTTTTGGTCTCATATAATATGTTCATTCCAGCAATGTCGATTTTCCTAAGCCTTCTACTTCTTTTTATGTTACTTAGTTTTATTGTAGTAAGAACACTGAACATGAAATCTGCCCTATTAACAAATAAGTACACAATATAGCATTGTTAACTACAGGTACAATATTCCATAGCAGATCTGAACCTTCTACTTCTTTTCTCCACAATCTGCATGGAAACAGAATTTCATTCTTTCTCATGGCTATATAATATGTCATTGTGTGTGTGTTACATCTTCTTTATCCATTCATCTGTTGACAGGCACATACGTTGTTTTCAAATCTTGGTTATAGTAAATAATACTTCAATGGATGCATTGGAATGCAGATATCTCTTTGAGATAGTGATTTGATTCCCTTTGGCTATGTAACCAGAAATGGAATTGCTGGATCATATGGTAGTTCTGTTTTTAATTTTTTGAGGAAACTCCATAGGTTTTGATAGTGCCTGTACCAGTTTATACTCCCATTACAGCATGGAAGGTGTTCTTTTTTCTCCACATTCTTACCAGCACTTATTTTTTGTCTTTTTGGTAATAGCTGTTCTAACAGGTGCGAGGTGACATCTCATTGTGGTTTTCATTTGCATTTCCCTTTTCATGTATCTGTTGGTAATTTGGGCGTCTTCTTTGGAAAAATGTCTTCGTTTCCTCTGCTGTTTTTAAATTGGACTTTTTTTGAAATTGAGTTTTCTGAGTTTCTTATATTTTTGGATATTAATCCCTTGTCAAATGTATGGTTTGCATGTTGCCTTTTCATTTTTTATTTTTTATTTTGCTGTGCAGAATCTCTCTTTCCTTAAAAGATTTTATTTATTTATTTATTTAGAGAAGGGGGAGGGAGGGAGAGAGAGGGGGAAAATCAGTGCGTGAGAGATACATTGATTGGTTGCCTCTCATATGCACACAACTGGGGACCCGGCCCATGACCCAGACATGTGCCCAGACTGGAATTGAACCAGTGACCTTTCGGTTCACAGGCCAGTGCTCGACCAACTGAGCCACACCAGCCAGGGCAGAATCTCTTTAGTTTGATGTAGTTAACTTGTTGATTTTTGCTTTTGTTGCCTTTACTTTTGGTGTCACATCTAAAAAAAAAAAATCATTGTGAAGACTGATGCCAAGGAGTTTCTTTCCTATTTTACTTTTCTAGGAGTTTTATGATATCAGGTTTTATGTGTAAGTCTTTGATATATTTCAAGTTAATATTTGTGAATGGTGTAAGATAGGAGTCCAATTTCATTTTTTTGCATGTGATCATCCAGTTTTCCCATTGCCATTTGTTGAAGAGACCATCCCTTTCCCACTGAGTATTCGTGGAAATCTTGCCAAATATTAGCCGACCTTAGATGTCAGGTTTTATTTCTGGGTCATATATACTGTTTCATTAGTCTTTGTGTCCATTTTTGTGCTGCCACCATACTGTTTTAATCACCATAGCTTTGTAGTATAGTTTGAAACTGAAAAGTGTGATGTCTGGCTTTTTTTTTCCCATTAATGCTTTGGCTATTTGGGTCTTTGGTGGTACCATAGAAATTGCAGGACTGCCATTGGAATTTTGATGTGGATGCATTGAATCTATAGGTGGCTTTGATTAGTATAAGCATTTTAACAACTCTTCAGATCCATGAGCACATACTAGCTTTACATTTGTTTGCCTTCTTCAGTTTATTTCATCAAAGTTTTGTTGTTTTCAATGTACATATCTTTTACTTTCTTGATTAAACTTATTATTGTGTTTTATTGTTTTTAATGTTACTGTAAATGAATAATTTTTTGTTATTTTTTCTAATGTTGTTAGTGTATAGAAGCACAACTGATTTCTTTATATTGATTTTGTATTCAGAAACTACTGAATTCATTTAGTTCAACACTTTTTTGGTTAAGTTTTTAGGACTTTCTATATATAAGATCATATCATCAGCAAATGAAGACAATATCATTTCTTCTTTTCTGAACTGCATGTTTTTATTTTTTTGTCTTGTTTAATTGCTCTAGCTAGGATTTCCAGTACAATGTTAAATAGGGGTGATGAAGGTGGGCACTCTTGTCATGCTGCTCATCTAAAAGGAAAACTTTTAATTTTTTAATGGAATGTTACCAGTGGGTTTGTAATTTATTATGTTGAGCTATTTTCCCTCCATTCTCAATTTATTGAGGGTTCTGTCTATCATAAATGAATGTTGTATTTTGTAAGATGCTTTTTTTGCATCCGTTGAGATAATCATGATTTCTGTTTCCTTTATTAATGTTATAGCACATTTAGTGATATGCATATGTCAAACTATCCTTACATACAAGTGATAAATTCCACTTGGCCATTTGTATAATAGTTTTATGTATCATTAAATTTGATTTGTTAATATTTTGTTGAGGATTTTTGCATCTGTGTTCATCAGGGATATTAGTCTATTGATTTTTTTTTTTTTAGTGTTCTTATCTGACTTTGGTATCAGAATAATTCTGGATTTAGACTTATAAAATCAGTTTGAGAGTGATCCCTCTTCTTCGTTTTTGAAAGAGTTTGAGAAAGATTGGTGTTAATTCTTCTTTAAGTATTTAATACAATTCACCAGTGAAGCCATCTGGTCTTCGGGTTTTCTCTTTTGGGGTGTTTTGATTATTGATTTAATATTCTTTCTCATTATTGGTCTATTCAAAATTTATCTTCTTATTTCAAGCTCGATTGGTTATATATTTATAGGAATTTATTCATTACTTCTAGGTTATATGATTTTTTGGCATTTAGTCATTTAGTAGTCTTTATGATGTTTTATATTTCTGTAGTATCAGTTGTAATGTCTCCTGTTTTCATTTACTATGTGTTTATTTGAATCTTCTCTCTTTTTTCTTAGTCTAGCCAAAGTCTTATCAATTTTATCTTTTTGAAAAAACCTCTTTTGTTTTCATTGACTTTTTTCTGCTGTTTTGTTTTTCTGGTCTCTATTTCATTGATTTCTGCTCTGATTTTTGTTGTTTTCTTCCTTCTGCTAACTTTGGGCTTAGCTTGTTCTTATTTTTCTAAATCCTTGATGTGTTAAGTTAGGTTGTTTATTTGAGAACTTTGAGACCTTTTATTTTCTTAATTTATACATTCCTGGCTGTAAACTTTACTCTCAGAGCTACTTTTGCATCATTCCATAGAACTTCTTATTTTGTGTTTCCATTTCTATTTTTTTTTGTATCCTGATTATTCTAATAATTGTTTACTTCATAGCTTCCCAGGGATTGAGTAGGCTTTCTTTGCACTTTTTCATCTTTGTCTTTGTTCTCCTTTAACTTGGTTATTTCAAAATTCCCATCTTCTGACTCGCTTACTCTGTCTCCCTTTTGCTATTCTCTTGCAGAAGCTCCCTTCTGCATTTTTAATTTCATTCACTGAGTTTTTCAGCTCCAGAAATTCTGCTTGGTTTTTAAAATGTACTTTATCTCTTATATCTCATTTTGAACCTCTATTTTTTATGAATTTGTTGAATTGTCTTTCTGAGTTATTTTGTAGCTTATTGAGTTTATTCAAAACAACTATTTTGAATATTAGCTAGACTAAAATTCCATTTATTTGAGCTCAGTTATTGGAAAATAATTCCTTGGTGATGACATGTTTCCTTGATTTCTTTGTAGTTTTGTATTGCTGTTTTCACATTTGAGGTAACAGACACCTCCTGAAATCTTTGCTATTGCCTTTGGTAGGGTATTCTGTTCATTGGTGTAACTAACTGGGGTTTTCTTTACCTTTGTATGGGTATAGCTATTCTCTTCTGACTTTTTCTTGTGGCAGAATTCTTAAGCCTTTATATCTCCTCTGGTTCTTACAACTTACCAAGCTGGCTACTGGAAACCTCCCATTTGTTTTCCAGGAGGTGGCTCTGTAGCTCAGTTTTGTGCTTTCTCCCTTGTCTGCACGTGTTGGCCTATTTTCCGAGTGCACTTCCTGTCTACTGGTGCTTGCTCTTGCTGCTACCCTAGGGAGTACAAACAAGAAGTGGCTGAGAGTAGGGGAGGTATGGGTTTTGTTCTTGGGATGTTGGGGTACCTGAAGATTTGTAGGGAGATCCATGGTTGTGGTATTTCCAGAGTGCAATCAGCAAGAACTGAGTCTCTTTCATGCCCTTTGATATTCTTATCTGCCTCTTTCCTTGTCTCCTCCCCCTTCCCAGTCTTAGAGGTGCTTCCTCAGTACTCTGGGTGCAGCAGGATAGAAACAGGTTTCTTCAACTGTGTTCCACGCCACTGGCATAGCCAGGTACCCATTCACTGCTCCACTTTTTCCCTACTCATTCACTCCTGCCTGATATTTCAGCCTTGGCCACTGTTGCTTCTTTTATTGTCTTCTCTCTGTCCGAACACATTCCCCCCCTTCCCCCTCCCCCAATGATGTGCTGTAATCTTCTCTCTTGAATCCTATAATTTCTCCTCCATGGGTGTCTCTAGGTTTTTTTTTGACCACAGCAAGAGCAGATGGGACAAATTCACATCACTCATTCCACAACCTGTACTAAGCTCTGTCTGCCTAATACAGGATGCATAGAGAAGACTTCTCTGGGGTCGCTTGGTGTATGGTGCTAGATCCCAGAACTCCTACAGAAGTGCTTTTGTTTGTGGATGGATGTCTGATTCCTGATGTAGAAGGGGACCAAAAGGAGAAATGACTTATGCCACCATAATTCTAATGTCACTCTCCCCTGCTTATCCATTTAACAGTTCAGTTTGGCTGGTTCTTAAACTTGGAAAAAATGAATAGCACCTCACAGTGGATTACCACAACCTCAATGTAAGGGACCTACCTGTTAAGGTGTCTGTATCCAGCATTCTCTAATTTCTGACTCTATCCAATCTGGTAACTATGTTGTAGTCATAGATTTGGCTAATATGCTCTAATCAATGTCCATTTCAACTGACTCTCAGATGCAGTTTGCTTTTGCCTTTGAAAAGACAAAAAAATACATTTACTCCCCTCTCCATGGCATGTACTTCAACAGCCTTACTATTGCACACAATCTTTGTAGGCAAGATCTTACTCACATCCAGATTTCTCCAGGAGAATAGGTACACACTTTACAGCATGCTGATGACATCCTAAGGAGTTGATTGATTCACTCATTCAGGACATACAGATAATCACATAGAAAGTAAAAAAAGGATTTGCCTATTGGCCCACATATAGTGCAAAGTCCCACCACCTTGGTTAAATTCCTGGTAATTACTTGTCAAGCTGAGGACACCTTCATCCCTGAGACTGTCAAGAAATAACAATTAACAATTACAGAGCCCAAAACTTTAAAAGAAGCCCAATATCTTCTAGGTCATTTTGGGTTCTGGGGGCAACATATTCCTCATTTACAAATTTTCCTTAAGCCAATTTATACTGATATTCACAAATTGGCTCATCTAGAATATGGTCCCATATAACAAAACACTCTGGAATTTGTCCAAATTGCAACACAACTCCCAATAGACTTTTGCACCAGAGATGCATTAGCAACCTACCTTTCTCCCCCTGGAGTCTCTGGCCCATCCACAATGGCCATAAGTTTCCCATGGATTTCTGGTGCAAAAATGCATTTCTTGGCTCCATGCTATACATCATTAAAGTGGCAATTGCTGATCACATGCTGGGCTCTCCTGGAAATGGAGATGCTCCCAGGCCCCAAACCCATGGCCCTCTATACCCAGTTTCCCATTATGCCTTTGAAGCAGCACCCGCAAGAGGAGCATGGACACTGAGGCCTTCTTGCTAGAATGAAAGAAGCACCTACATGATAGAACTAAACCTGTGCCCTCTGGGATATCCCACCTGCAAGAAAAGTAGCTTCCCCTGTTCTCAGGCCCTTGCCAGATATTACAGTGTTGGAGGGGATCATCTCTTTTCCGGACCCCTTAGATACTCTTAGAGGGCATTATATATTCCTGAACATATTAAAGCCATAATACATGGCCTCATCAAGACACTTATTCTCATTGAAATTCTATGCATTATTGATAGTCACCAGGGAACACATGTCACTTCCAAAAATATCCAATGCTGGGTTTTTAAATAAGGAAGTAATAGAACTTTAATTTCCTTTACTGGTCTCAGGCTATAAGGCCTCACAGAGTGCCAAGAATAGCTTCCTTAAGTTCAGATTCAATTAAATGAAACATCATATTTCAGTCATCGAATATCAGGGTAAGTTGTAATCAATACTTTAACTCAATTTCTGATGTTCGACTGTCAATAGCTTCCAAAACTCATCTCTCCCTTTCCCCTCTTGTCTCATATCTAGAAAGGTCAGTAAGATCGTCCACCCAGTCCCTCCTTTGATGCTGGTAGGAAATTCAAACCACAGAGGTCCCAGCCTATGCATGGAGACCCTTCAACAAGCCTCACCCTTGAATCCAATGTTACCCAAGCCAGTCTTACCTCCTTCCTTGACTCAAGCCATTTTTGGATAAGCTTGGCTCAAGCCATTTGTGGCCTTGCTTGGTTCTCTTCAGAATGCCTCATTATTTGAGTAACATACCTTTTCATAACGTCTGGGTTCGTGTGCGGTATCATCAATCTTGACATCCGAACTGATTTTGGGGTGGTGGTAAGATCCATTCTAGCTCTGAGGATTGCCAATGACAATCCTAAATCAACACTCCATGTTGCTTAGGCCACTAAGACTTAAATAAACTATGAGCCCTGAAAAATTTGTCGCAAAAGAAGGGGTAGTTTTTCTTTTACTCCAAATCCTTTGAGATTATTTTAGGAACTGTGTGGTCTAACCAAACAAGAGGTTTCTTCATGGCAGTGCCATCTTACTCTGTTTTGTTTTTTAATTTTTTTTGAATTTATTGAGGGTGACTAGGCAATAAAATTATATAGGTTTCAAGTGTACAATTTTATAATATATCACCTGTTTATTGTATTATGTGTTTACCACTCCTAGTCAATTCTCCTTCCATCACCATTTATTTCCCCTTTACTCTCTCCTACTTCACTCACCCCCTTTTTCCTCTGGTAATCACCATACTGTTGTCTGGATATAGGAAATTTTTGTTTGTTCATTTGTTTGTTTTTGTTTTTGCTCAATACTTTCACCTTTTCCCTTGGAGAGTATCATGCTAAGTTAAATAAGCCAGCCAGAGAAAAACAAATACCATATGATTTCACTTATATGTGGAAACTGATGACTAAAATAAACAAAATAGAAACAGACTCATAGATACAGAGAACAGGCTGACCGTTTTCAGAGTGGAAGGGTGTTGGGGGCGCTGGGTAAAAATGGATACCCTGCTACTTTGACTTCCCAGTGTAGGACTAGAGAAAGCTTCATCAGAATGCTTAATAGCCTTTGAACACTATTTAGAGCTGTTTGCAGTATCCCAGTACAGGCAACCCACACTGTGTGACGCCATAGCGTTACCTCGGCGGTGGAATGGACTAAATCGTGGGGTGATTAGATGATTAGATGGTTGTGGAAACCTGAATGACTCACTGGCTGACTTTCCCAGGGGTCTGAACCTAGTTGTTCTGTGTGTTTCCACTGTGGTTTGTCGAAGATGTTGGCCATGGTTCTCAGGGATTCTTGGTGGCATAGCAAGAATGGCCATTGTTATTGGATCACTACCGGTGGCACTCACATGCGGGTCACAGGATGAGCCCAGATGTTGCTTCAGTGTAATGTCAAGGAATGACATGGGATACATTTTTTCCCCCACCTTGCTTCATGTAGTCAGGGCGATGTACTGCTGTGCCAGGGTGGTGCTCTCACTGGCTGCATGTTTAATATAAAAATTGGCAGAAGCAAAGTACACTCACACGAGCACACATCAGAATTTTTTTCCTGCTGCTTCCCCATCTGCAGCAGCTGCTTGGTCAAATGTCAATGATATAAGTAAGCATTGCCCCCAAGTCCTAGTGGAGCACACTTTCCTAAAACATGCATAGTTTAATTAGGGCTTAAAAATAAAGCGAATATTAAGTTTTCAAAGAGAGGAGCATGGTCCTCTTTAAGCAATGTCATTTTAAAGACATGGCACCATACTTATAGAAATACTGATTCCCTACCAGGACATACTCATAAGAATTTTATGAAGTTTCCAAAAGGAATATCCAGCCTAAAATTTCATCAAAAGTTTTTTCTTTATAAAATTGTGTATGCCCCTTATCAATACAGAGCTCAATTTTGGGATAAATTCTTTACATAGTTCATAAACTGACCATAACTATCTCATCAGAAGTTTTACTCTCTGGGTAGAATTTTTCATTCCATAATCAGATTCTGTCACTTATTTTGTAGTCTTTGTTGTGGGCATTCAATAATTGGATGACATTTAAGATTGTCATTCTGATCTGGAGGGCTAAAGTGGTAGAATTGGGTGTGAGGTAGCTCCTCTCATAGCTCAGGCATGGCCCACCAGAGGGGTGACAGCTGCGGCACGTCAGACCGCAGGTATAGGAAAAAGGGTGTTTACTATGGAGTGGCTCCATGTGGCTGGTGTCTGTCTGTCTGTGATGAGGGCATTTGTGAATCCCACATTTTGGGAAAACTGTGCCTAATTTCTAAATCTGTGGTTGAACTAAACCCAGATTTTGTGCCTCCCAATACTTTCTTGGTATTATTTACCCCTCAGGCCTTGGCACTTTCTCAACAGGAAGACCAGGAGCTGCTGTGCTTAGAAACCACTACTGTTCTTTCATCTCCTAATGCCACTGGCTGTTTCAGTCTCTTCCGCAGTTAGGGCCAGGATCCGGCACACCCTCCATTGCACCTTCTTAGCGAGAGCCACAGTGGTTAAGGCATCTAGATCCTACCTAACAAAATCCATAAAGGTCATGACTCCTCACACCTCTTTTGGTCCCCAAAGCAGTGCAGTGCTGGTGGGGTGTGCACCTGGCTTCTACAGTGGCTTCCGCAGAGGGTTGGGGAGCAATGTGTAGGCATGTGGTGTAGTTATTGCTCCGAGGCACAAACTTCACTGGAGGGAGGAAAGGGGTGGGATGTATCAATTGGATTTTTATGCCTCTCTCTAGTTTCTCATTCATAGATTCATTTTGAGGCAAGGTGGTTTGTTCCATGTGATCTGTCTGGAATATTTACCATGGGATTCAACAGTGGCTCTACTTTATTATGAAATTGTTGTCAGCTTGGTAACATCTCCCTGTTTACATGCTTTTCTTCTCTGTCTCATATGACACTTGCTATTAGGTTGGCCAAAAAATTTGTTTAGTTTTTTTCTGTATGATGGCTCTAGTAGTGCTTAGTTGCCTTTACCTTCATTTGAAACAATTTCTTTAGATTGTATTGTGACAGCTGTCGTATCAGTGTGCATTAAAAAAAACTTATCAGACTTGTTGCATTTTTGTGCAGCCATTTTAATATTGAAAGATAGAAGAAGATATGTAACAATTTTGGTGTGTTATGCTTTATTATATCAAGAAAGGTAAATACACACAAAAATATTTGTGCAGTGTATGGAGAAGGTGCTGTGACTGATCAAATGTGTCAAAAGTGGTTTGCAAAGTTTCTTGGTACTATTGACATTTCTGCCAAATAATTCTTTGCAGTGGGGCTGTCTTAGACATTGGAAGATGTTTAGCAGCACCCCTGGCCTCTACCCACTAAAGCCAATAGCAGGAGACAGATAACATACCCAAAATATCCAAATCAATAAAGTTTTTGGTGAAAATGAAAAATGTGTCTTTTATTTTACAAAAAAAACTAAACAAACTTTTTGGCCAACCCAATACACTATGATTGCACCTCCCATGTCATGAGAGATTGAACCAATCCCATTCCCTCCTAGTGAGACAAGTGTCTAAAGCCTGGCAATCATGCTTCAAAATGCTGGATAGAGGAAAAATAAGCGGATTCGTGGTACACAGCCACCAAGTCATTGCTGAAAACTCTGAAAAGGTCCATGTTTTTAGTTTTTATAAAAAGCACTGAAAGTCTTAAATTCTTTGGCTTTCTCTTCTTTTGCCCATGGATGTTTCTGTTATTCTTGAGATTCCTTAACACCTGATTAAGGTTTGGAAAGATCAGTACTTAGTCTGTTTTTCCATCTGACACTGACACTGCCCCTGCAGTGGGTCATGTCTGACTACCCTGCTAGATTCTGGAACAAACCCCCTTAGGATGTGAACATGAACCCAGGGGAGCGTGAGGGCAAGCTCTACAGCAGTGACTCTGACAGGGGCGGCAGGGTTGGCGGAGGGTGCTGGAAATGATTCCCATTTAACCTACAAGTCTCATCAATCCTTCCATGATAAAGATAATTCAATAGTGTTCGGTGTTCTTCCTGTCTACCCTGATTCTGCTCACTTCTCACTGTTGAGGCTTTGCTAGAGACAACAGGAGTCTCTTTTCATAAAATAGTCAACTGGACTTCTTTATACAAGGAGGAGGTTCTAGAAGGGAATCTGTGGAAGGAAAAGAGCAGAATGAGAGGTAGAGGGAAGAAGGGTATAGCAGATGTCAGCTGCATGAGCACTACAACGTTTCTGTCTGGTCATCAGTACAATTTATACTCACTTACTTAAGGGCAGGATTTGTCATGAGGGGACTCAGGCTGAAAGGGCTCCGCATGATGTAGGACTGGGGATGCCACCCAAATCAACCATATAAAGCTAATCTTTCTGTGCAGTTGATTAATTTGGCTTATTTATGTAATGTAAGTTATTTCCATAGGCCAGAGGCTGTGTATATGGGGCTGTGTTTATGGGACTGCCTAGTAAGATGTATATAGTAGAGTCATGTGCCATCCACACCCCCCCATAAGAATAGAAGACTTACTACCACAGCTACTGGGAGTGTTGTGGGAAGACAGGGGGTACTCAGCAGTCAGCCCACATTGAAATTGTCTCAGCTGAAGAGAACTACATTTCTGAAAGCCATCCCCTCTTCCTGTGGTGGCTTTGTCTTCTTGCTCCAATTCAGGAAAGCTTTAGAATACCATCCCAGGTTCAGAAAGCCTCACAGGTTCAGCTGAGGTTTTGCTGTGATGGCATTGCTTCTGCCAATCCTGTTCCTTCCTTCCCACAGGCATTGATGCCGAGAGCTTTCTAATAGGCCTGCCTCATGCTACTACTTGTTGCAGGTTGGATTCCTTGGGAAGCTGGCGATAAGGTGACATTTAACTTCCGAGTCCAGTTTAGACGGCTGGTGGTCCAGGTGCCTTTAGGATTGTGATCTTTTCCAGCTTACAAGCTTGTTCAGAGTGAGTGTGCTGATTCCAGGGATGTCGTGGGAGTGCAGAATAGCTTTCCTTCTGGTGGGGCTCTAGCTCCCCTATGACTAACTCTGAGAAACAGAGTACCTCTCATTTCTTTGGAGTGGAACTGATATATTTCTGGTCAATCTCATTCATTTTCAGATTCTTCTCATATGAAACTCTTTTCTCCTTCAACATTCAAAGCTAATTTATATCTCTATGACCCTACCTGGGCTAGTTCCCAGGATTCAATCAACACTGAGACAGGAAGAAAATCCGGCTTCATACTGACTGTAATCTGTCATAGTGACATATTGAATCCTTTGAGCCCCAAGCCAGCATTTACTGGATCAAATTAAATGGGGGCACAAATACACAGAGACAATGATGGCTTTTCTAGCATGAGCAGCTATCCTGAGGGAAACTCGAAGGGGAGCCAACTATGAATGGTTGATTTAGCCTTGTGCCCTTTGACCCAGATTGTGTGACTGTTGTACATTTAAGCCCAATGCTACATCTTGAATGCTTTTTATAGGCCAGGTAGAGTTCATCATCTTTGAGGTCCTAGTCCCTCTGCGAGTATTTCACCTTAGGAATATGAGTCATCACAGTCACCCTGTGAAGATGGCTCAGCCCCAAGGAATGGAAGTCCTTTGCCTGTATGAGGACCCAGACCTTTGGGACATGATCGTTACATTGGCTTATGAGAAGGGGGTGGTTACCTAGCTTTTTGGTTTGTTTGAGGTCTTAAAAGAGAGAGGCAGTGCAAAAGCAGTTTCGCAGGGAGAACGAGGTGGACTCTGATGTGGGAATTGAGCCCTAGGTGGGCTCCGCCATTTTGGAGGCCATGGTGTGTTTCACCAATTCCTTGAATTGGACATAAGATTATTGTCTCTTTAATAATATTTATTTCCTGTCTCTGTCGATTGAAAAGCACCAGTTAGAGACATTGATCATCCCAGCAGTAATGAGTATCCTCGTTGTCCGCACTATTATAGTCTCTAAATGTTCCAGGTCCATTCTTATTCCCTAGGTAGAATAAGACTAGAATCCTGCCCCAAAGTTACTTTTCCAAGGAGACAAGTATTCTTTAAGTGGGAAATTTGTCAGAAAGCAAGGAAGCTGTCTATAGAGGAAACTGGTAGTGATCCACGATGTCCCTTTGAACCCCTTCTACTGTTGCTGTGAGCCGCTCTCCTGGCTTTGCCGTGTTCTTGCTTCCACGGCCTGTGCCTGCAGCTCCATCCAGAGAGCTGCCCCCGGCTTCTGCTCAGAATGCAGGCACAGAGAGTCAGAAGTACCTGGGCGTTTACGCCCTCAGCCCGTGAAGGGCTTTGCTTAGTCAGTCGTCCTTAGCATTTGCCCCAAGCTGAAACAAAGGCCTGGGCTTTCACAGCCCCGCAGCCGTCTCTGTTTTGACTTGACTTCTCCCTTGTCCCTGGCCTGCTGCTCCACTTCCTTACTTGTGCCCTGGGGAGTATTTACTTAATGTCATGTGTACCTATGAGGGGAGCCCCCCCAAAGAAACTCTGAGAATATCTTCTGGAGAATGGGTCCTCGGCTAGGTGAGTGTCCTAGGAACCCATCTGTATCAGCATATGAGCTGGTGTTGTGAGAGGCTGTGTTAGGTTTCAGTGCATTTTTTTGAAGACTCTTTCAAGGCATTTGCCCATTTCTTGGTGGGTGATTTACGAGCTCTGAGTGTTCAGCAGTTTTTGACCAAAGAATGGCATGACCCCATGCCCCACCCTCCCTATTCACCTGTTCGTGCCCGAGCAAATTTTTTGTTTTTTTTCCCCCGATGAAAAAAGTCCTCAAAGGGAAAGTTTGCCAATGTGGAAGAGGTGAAACAAAAAATGGCAGAAGCACTGACAGGCATCAAAATCAACAAGTTCAAAAACTTCTGAGCAGTGGAAAAAAATGTCTCGACAGGCGTATTGCATCAAACAGAGAATACTTTGATGGTGACTGAAGTTTAAACATGTAAGAATAAATACACAATTTTTAATAAATTCCTTTCTTTTGGTCCCCCACCCCCCATAAGTTTTTATCTCAGGGTCTGTTTCTGGGAACCTTGGGAAAAGTCCTGGGTACTCCAGGATCAAAAGCACAAAAAATTTGACAAGTTTTTAAGTTTTCTTTACATACATCATAAAAATTCAGTAGGGTCACATGCCAGTTGGTAACTTCGAAACTTTAATCTGTTACCATAAATACAGAATGGAGAATCGTTTACTTGGAAGCCATAGCAAATACCTCTTGGGGTTGTGGTTACTTCAAGCATAATGTGAGTAAAATTTGTAATCATAGAAAATACTAACCATTGGATCTGAAATAGGAACTTGGAATCTGTGCAATGAAATCTGAGACTAGACTCCTAGGAGGTCTTTGATTTAGGGGCTTTTGAAAAAAAATCATATGGGGAATCTGGAGGCATTCCAGAAAGGAAGGGATATAAATTTAGAGGGATTGGGATGCTATGGAGCCTTCTTGTTCTGTCATCCCTATATTTTTGGACCTGGAGACAATGCCACACCATGGAGCAGGGGACCTGCCTGCTGTGGCTGCACAGGGGCAGGTGACGCAGCTGGAAGAGTCTGAGAGGGTTAGATTCCCAGGAGGTGAACCGACACCCGGAGGAAACAGGAGAGAACTGGGCAAACAAAACTGCATGCAAAGACTGCTTATTTAAAGGTATATTTTTCTCCATTCAAGCTTGCCAGAGAAATTTGGATCACGTCTGCTGAGACAGCTGATAATTCTCCATGGCACACTGTGAGGTGGTCACCGGCACAGTGACCTGTCACCTGGTGTCTTAGCTTACCTTATTTCTCCTTCCTTTCCTCGTTATTTATTGCCCTGGCCTCACACCTTCCATAAGATGTCATCAGTTAAAGATTAATCTCTGACTCCAGCTCTGCTTTCTAGAGGATGTAGGTTAAGACATTTATTGATTATTTTCTTAGAGGCAATCAAAAGATACTTAAAAAGAGAATTCTAAGGAAATTGCTAAGGGGAAATGATTGAGTCTGGAATTCTATACCCAATGATTTAAGTATAAAGACAACATAGATCATTTGAGAGAGATGACTTAGTTTCCCCCATGCTTCTCAAATCCTAAAGGATGTGTAAATATATTTTTATTTCTCAGTTTTCAGGAACAGTAGTGAAGGAAAAAAAATCAAGCTTAGTATTCAGATACTTGTGGATAATATGGTTGTAAAGGTTAAAATAATCTTTACAAAAATAATTCCTAAAATAGTAGGTCCAAATGTAAAGAAGAAAAAATGATGTAGTAATATCCTTTAAATAAAATGACACAGAAAACATTAAAGTAAAATGATATTAAAAGGTATCAGGCAAATAAACAGGAACTAAGCAAATATTTTACTTGGTGTAATATTAGTTCTATCAAAAGAATATAAGTGTTAAAGGAAGCTAGAGGTAAATTTAATATTGATGAGGCATATCCTACTGACATAAGTAAAAAATTTATGTAGAGAACATGCCAAAATATACAAAGTCAAAACTTTTAGAAATGAAAAACTGACAAAGCCAATCACACTGTAATTGTAACACATTTTATTGGAAACTAAAATGTCAAAATAGAGCAAAAATAAGGATATAAATGATTTGAGCAAATAACAATTTTGACTTATTATACAAATTGATTAAGGAAAGTTGGCAATTTTTGAAAAAGTATAACATTTTAAGTCCATTGCAATGAATTAACAGTGTGGTGGTGATCAGAGGGAAGGGGGGTGGGTGGGTAGTAAAGGATAGAAGGGGTCAAATCTGTGGTGACAGAAGAAGATTTAACTTTGGGTGGTGGGCACACAATGCAGTATACAGATGATGTATCATTGTACACTTGAAATCTATATAATCTTATTAATCAATGTTACCCCAATATACTTAATTAAAAGATAAGTAGATTAGTAGTTAACAAATAGCAAAAAATCCCTGAAAATTAAAAACTTAGGTTAATTTGTTTTAAATTTTTTTCTTAAATCCATTAAGAAATTAACAAAATGAGAACATACTTTTAAGGATGTAGTTTAAATAGTACTAACAAGAAAACTTTATGAAATATTATTCATTACTGGACAGAGGGAAAATAAACTAAACATTTAACTCAAGAATCCAGGGGAAAAATTATAGGCATTGGATATAAAAATCAATAGAGGCAAACCAGAAGTTTCTACGGTTGAAGGGATTAGGGAAACCAATATATGATCGATAAAGCCTTGAAAGCTACTTCTTTTAAAATATCAGTAAAGAGATATTCCTGTGGCAAAACCAACTTTTTGCCAGTGAATTTGAAACTATAGATGGAATGAATAATTCTCTAGGATGAAATTGACTGAAAAAAAGATTAAAAGTCTCTGGCAGGCCCACTAGTGGGAGGAATGCATTAACATCACACCTGATCCAAACCTGCCTGACTTCTGGGTCCTCTCTGGAAACCTCAGAGTTAAGGTCGGTGTGGACAATGTGGTCCCTCATGTGCTGTGAACCCCTACCTAAGCGACAACTCTGGACTGATGGAGACACGAACTTCCATATAGGCCTTGGTCCTACCTGACTAGAATGGTGTAAAAGCTGTGGGAAACAGAAGCTGTGGCTTCTGTATGTCAAGGTGAGCCCCACGCACCTTGGCTTTCATTCAGGGCAGCCAGGTACACCTCATATGAATGAAGAGGCAATAGGAATCCTAAATCTGGGCAGCTGTTGGTCCTCTGGAGAGGTACAAAGGCTGCATTTCCGGAAGTGCATCCTCCCGCAAAGCTAAGTAAACCCAGCATTCCATCAAGGCTGCTGTGTCTCCTGAGTCTGATTGCAGATTAGAATCTGTAATAGCCACCAACATTATTGGTAGTTAAAGCACGCGGTCTAGGTGGTTTCAGTAATCAGTTTTAAAGAATCTTCAAGGAGCATCTATTTTTTTGCTCCTTTTTAAAAAGATAGTCCTGGCGCGCAGACTAAGATGCAAAGCTTCTCAATTCATTTACTAGATCTAGCATAACCTTTTTATTACCTAAATTAGACAATTTGAACACCAGTGAATGAAAGTATAGGCCACTTCACTTTTAATGAGAGAGAGGCATCCTTATAAAAAATAGTAGTAAACGTTGTTAATCGTTCAAATTAAAAATATGCAGTCTTTTTGACCAGCAGTTCTAATTCTAGGAATCAATTCTAGAGAAGTATGTGTACGCGTGGGTAAAGGTACAGGGGTAGCTCATTACTTAAAGCATTATAAGTACGACAAAACTGAAATCAACCTAAATTCCCACCAACATGGAAGTGATTAAATAAATCACATTATATTCATTCTATGAAATTTCATAGAGTTCTTAAAGAGTTACACAGAGTATGTGTGTAGGTCTATACATATTGTGCTTAGAACTTGGGTGTGGAGCTAGAGAACTCAAGTTTTTGTCCAGCCTATGCAGCCTTGTGCAAATATGCTAACTCTTTTATTCTTGAAATTCTTTGACTCACAAGTATTTCATCAGAACCAATGGAGAGTTTTATATTCCAGCATTTTTAGATTGTAATATGCTCTGAAGATATTAAAGATGAGAATATTCTGAGATAGTAAAGATTATGGTTTTAAATGATGGCAAGTTTCCAAGATCATCTTGGATCCAATTAAGAGCCAGGTAAAAGGAACGTTGCCCATGTCGGGGGGCCAAACAGAACAGTGACTGGCACATTAGGAAGTACTATAAGCATTAGCCATTGCGTCACACCGCCTTTATAGACCTTCTTCACAAATCAGTTTATTTGCTTTTAACTATCACCCAGGCCTTCTCATTATCCAAAGAGAATGGATGTAAGTCTAATCTAGGCCAAAAATGATGTCCTCTAAGATCACTGTCTAAAGCTACATTTTGGCACTGTTGGGTGTGCCTCAGTGGATTGAGTGCAGCCTACGAACTCAAAGGTCGCTGATTTGGTTCTCGGTCAGGGCACATGCCTGGGTTGCGGGCCAGGTCCCCGGGTGGGGGTGTGTTTCTCTCATACATCAATGTTACTCTCTCTCTCTCCCCCTCCCTTCCCCTGTCTCTAAAGATAAATCTTTAATGCTATGCTTTATCTAATTAATTTCTGGGGGGGGGTTGTTCAGTAAACTATCTGCTCTTTAAACTGTGATAGGGCAATTTAATTGGTTTCCTAGTGGAACATTAGAGGGATAACTGAAAGACATCAATATTTACAGTCTCAAGTTAAACTAGGGTCATTCTGACAAAAACATAATGATAAACTACCCAGGCATATGAGAAATTTACTGAAGTTTTGTGCTGTAACAAGTCTACCATCAAAGTCAATTTTTGAGGGGATGGAATAGATTCTTATCTCAGTTCTGAGTGTTTTGAAATGCCCTTTGTGCTATGGCTACAGAATTTATTGAGTGTAGGAGTTATAACTAGTAACTGGTTATAGGTCTGAGCCTCTGACATTGATGTGATTCAATTAGGAAGTGGATGTCAGATGTAAAGTCTCGCCCCTTACAGTGGCATTTAAAGAATAAAAATGGTTCGTTAAACCTTTTAAGATATAGTGGCAGGACCAGCAAGGCTCACCATCTGGTTGATTCCATGACTTGAGCAAGTCCAGTGTTTAACATAGTCTGATCCTCATCTGATGAAAATAACCAGAGTGACTGGAGGTCATCTCTTCTAACAGCCTAATTTTAAAGAGTGGGAAAGAAGAAAAGAGGTTAACTTGTGAAAGTAACCTGCTTCTACCTTTAATGAGCTAAACCTCAGATAAAGGCTTCCTGATTCTTAGACTGTTTTTCTTTACACTGGATAAAACTAGCCCCAGGTCTACTTTTAACCACATCTGTTATGGGGTGAATTGTGTTTCTCCTCAGTGAAATGTTGAATTTCTAACTCTCTGTACCTGTACATGAATGTGACATGATTTGGGAATAAAGTCATTGTAGATGTAATTAATTAAGATGAAGTCATACTAGAAGAGGGTGGTCCCTTCATCCAATATGACTGGTGTTTTCATAAGAAAGAAAAAATTTGGACATAAGCAGTAGATAATTCAGAGTTAGTATTGGGTTTAGTTGGCTGAACCAGAAGGTCTGATGCCTAATAAATTGAGCCTCTGAAATCTTCATGTTAAAAAATTTTAGCACCTTAATATCAATATAAACTTCTAAGTGCTTATATAATACACTCTAAGGAATTATAATAAAAAGGACATAGCTTGGTGGGTATACATATTGGCTCACTGTTTGACAGGTCTGATTACTCCAGATTGTCTAGCCATCATGCTTTCCACTATTATTTATAACCTGAGAGCTGCCAACAAGGAAATAGCTCTTCTATAATTCTCACGACTCTTTTTAGAGTTGAAAGTCTCCACTTCTATTTCAATAGCAGTATAACAAAATGATGATAAAAGGTGTACCTATGTATGACTGGCCAGGTGGACTTTAATATAGTGACGCCAACTGCAATTTAACCCAAAGTATCTGATGAGTGCCCCAAGTGCCCCTGTTTAGAACAGAGTGGGGAACAGGACAGACATTGGGCTTTCCTGTATCTAACATGGGAAATAAGTTTACCATTAAAATAATTCTTGTTTAAGCACAGTGGTGGCGATAGGTTTTATGAGGCTAAGCATGAGTGGGGGGAGCACATATAAGTGGGAAAACCTGAGTTGGTTGGTAGAGAAAGAAAGGCATCTGAGAAACTGACGCAAGCTTTGTTTTTGGAGAATGAGTAGGAAGCTCATAGTCCTCCCTCCATCCATCCGTAAATCCAGTGAGCACTCCCTTTAAACTGTATCTTTAATTTAATCACTTCTTTGCCTGCATTGCTAATTCAGTGATGGCCATTCCCTCACTACCACCTCAGCACCTAGACTATTTCAATGTTCTTTTTAAAGGTCTCTGGTTCCACCCCTGATCCCTTACAATCTGTCTTACCACAACAGCTAGAGTCATTCTTTAAAAATATGATTCAGATCATGTCAGTCTTCTCTCCCAAAACTCCAATAACTCCCCAAACTGGAGTAAAACAGAACCCTTACAATGGCCAATGGTCAAAAAGCCTCCTTTCTGACCTTGTTGTCTTCTGCCCTCTGCCACCCCAACTCTGCTCCAGCCACACTGGCCTCCTTTCTGTATCTTCATGTCCACCGAGAGTCTTTACTTTTGCTGTTCCCTCTGCCTGAAATGCTCTTACTGAGGC